>JANHZT010003444.1:130997-161127 GCA_032468215.1 Stegonotus admiraltiensis | reverse complement strand
GGCTCAGATCGCGTGGCTCAGCTGGGCATGTGGGGCGGGGGCAGGGATTTTTGCTACCGGTTCTCCGAACTGCCCGCCGCCATCGCTACCTACTCGGCCTAGCCGGTCCGAACTGGGAGCATTTCACCCCTGCTCTGGACTTCTGTAAGACTTTAAAAATGTATTTTCCCTTTTGTTCCTCTGCCCTCCTAAAAATACTGGGTTAGTACAATGAATGAGCCTGCTGGAAAATGGATTTGATATTTTGGATATGTTGAGTCCTTCTGTTTGTGCTGTTTTATATTATGTTGTATGTTTAGTTTGTTTAGTTTTTAGTCCTAAATTAGCCTCTCAAAATCATTTTGCAAGTTGGGAAGCCATCCAAATCATATGTATGTGTAAATCATTGAATCAGCCAATGCCTGTGATCTATCTGATGAACTGATTTTTCCTTTGCAGTAGAAAAACTAAATGGTCCAAGCAGTCATATGGAAGATGACAACTTTTTGTTCTTTTCTTTAGTTTGACAGAAATAGAATTTAAACACCACCTTTTGAAAAAAGATCCTTATGCTTATGATGATACAGCCACAGCATTTGGCAGAGGTATGGCATTTTCTTTAATTTCCAGTGTACTTTAAAGAATTAAATTCCTTAATTTTTGATTAAATGTACCAAACTACCAATTCAAGCATTTGCATTTAATTGAATTACAATACCTAATCCCCCCCCCCAGTGATTCTTAAAAAAAACCTGCATAATTCCTCAAATGATTAGCAAAAACTGAACTGTATAATTGGAGGGCTAATAAGAAAAGTCAATCTTTATTATGTTCCAATTTAAACTTCAAATCTGAGCTGATAAACCATTGTTGTTCTATACACCCATCAACATTAACTTTGTAAATTTTAGTATTTTGTTTTAACTGTTCCAGAGCAGTCCCCATATGGACCCTCACCAATGGGCAGACCTTCATCTGAAACAAGAGCTTTTCTTTCCCCCCCAACCCTATTGGAGGGTCCCTTAAGACTTTCACCTGTGCTTCCAGGTGGAGGAGGAAGAGGTACACTTCTTAACTTTGAAAACTTAATGATTCTGGATTCTCTCTCCTCTTAGTCTATCCCTCCTTTCTTGGTAATAGTTCTGTAAAATCGACTTTAAAAAATCCTTTTCAGCTACATTTGTATTATCTATATTAATGGTCTCTAGCATGGAGCTGAGAGCAGTAATTCCATATATCCAAATTTTATGTATTACATATTTTTATGGAAAACCTGCAGAGAGAAGGTTCCTGTTCATGAAACCACTTTCTTTTACACTTGTTCCTGACTGAAATTTTTTGTAAATCTTTGATCTACCAGTATCTATGAAGCTATTTGCATAAAGACTAGTTTTGAAATTAATTTACTTTTTAAAAGTCCTAAACCAATACTGCTTATTCATTAGATTAATAAAAACTGGACCAAATGGTAGTTTTTAAAACTAAAATAAGTGAGATGAAAGGAAAAGCAGGTCATATTATCCTTACGTTACAATAAAATACCGTATGGGTTTATCCATCTTAGATGGTTGATTGTGGCCTAAAGATGACTTTAAAACTATTCCAGAACTGCTGGTATAAGTCTGGAATGAGCAAGTAAGATATAATGAAGTAGGTAAGAGATCAACACCATGCCATGGTTTGAGAATCAGAATAAGATACTCAAACTGTTTACCTGCTTTTGAACTACAATTAATTAAAAATGAAAAGATTGAGTAAGATTGAATATAGTTTCAGTTTCTTTTTCCTACCTGTTCAAAGTGCTTATTTCTCATTTATTCTTCTAAAATAAGAAAAACTCTTTTAACCTCTTTAAAAGATGTGATGGGTTTCTTGGAGGAGGTTGGGTTTGAGACAGAATTGGGCTCTGAGAGCAATGTTTGTTTCAAAATACATAGTGATTAGGTTGATGAAAAGACTTCCTTCTTTCTTTTGCTTTATAAGACAAATCTTAATATAATGTGGATTTTGTTTCAGGATGATGGTGGTGGTTTTCTAAGCAGCAGCCTGACATGACTGAACAATTGCATATCTAAGACAAAGAGAATACTAAGGAAATTTGCAACTTTTGTAGACAGGACAAAACACAATAATAGTTTGTTTTAAATTGGAGAATTGGATGAAGTGTAAGCACAGGCATCTCCTCGCTTTATCTTACTTGCACTCGTCTACTGCATGTTGATACAAGTTCTTATATCCTGTTCGTATATAAGCTTAAGGTCAATAGAACAATACAAAATAGGCAATTGTAAAAGCAGTGGCAGAGAAAAACACCCTGGTGAACTTTAGTGATCAAAAGTTTTGAGTGTTTAACAGCAATTAAGAACAGTACCAATTCAAAGATTCACAGTATTTTTAGAGTTCTAGGCAGTTAACAAAAGTCTTAAGGTATATAAACAGACTGACTTCCAACAATGCATGTTTGTGGTCAGATAGAAGTTTTTATCTGAGAGACAGCTTGGTGTAGTGTTTAAGGCATCAGGCTAGAAAGTGTGTTCTAGTCCAAATTTAGACACAAAGCTTGCTGGGTGACATTGAGCGAGTCATTTTTTCTCTAACCCTAAGGAGGCAAAAGCAAACCACTTCTGAAAAACCTTGCCAAGAAAACTTAAATGACTTATTTAGACAATCTCAAAGAACTGTCACTATTGATGAAAGGGGAAAAAAAAGGCAGTCTTACTTGATTTCTATTTGAAAGTCTGAATCTCTTCTGTGATGAGGGAAAGATCCTGAGGAAGTATTACAGTAACAGAGGAAAAGGAAGGAGGAAAAAGTAAAGGAAAAGAAGGAAGAAAATATGAAGTAAAAAAGTAAAGTAAAATATGAATATGATTTGTCCTTTTCTAAAATCCACGATGACCATGAGTAAAAACAAGGGCAAATTAGAAAAGCCTTCACTTCGTAAAGCTGAAGTAACATTGTATAACAGAAAAGATACGAGAATATAACATTTCCGTAATAAGATTGAAACCAAATAATACTAAAAGAAGAGGTTTGTTAGAGCCATTTACAGACTGCCTTACAGTTAAAGTACACAATATATAAAATGTACATCGCTCTGTTTTTTTTAATATGTTCACTGGCCCAATCCTGATCAGAATGTGTGTGGAAGTGGAAACACATGCCCCTTTTTTAATTATATGAAGAGTTCTTTAAAGTTTAATGCCCATAACATATGTTAATTTTCTAATTTCAGAGGTTTTAGTGCTCTAGATTGGGCCAGTGGGTGTTTGCAGTGGATATAGAAAGTGTCAACTGTCCATTGGCATGTACAGCAAAAGAAACTCCTAGAAGTAAAACTTTACTGTAGACAGATTCATATAGGTACAGAAGCAGCAAAGCCAGTCCTAAGGTGTTGACACAAAACCCAACATAGTAAAACTTCCTTTTCCTTACCTGGGCCACCCAGCGTCCACTGTCCACCAATCCAGATTAAGCATTTTATTTTGGGGAAACAGATTGCACCTTTCAAAAGTCTTCAGTGTCTGACCTTGGGCTTGCGAGATTTTCTCAAGCTGCAGATGGCTCACTTAAAGTCCTTTTCTCCCTCCCTGCTTCCCACACATTCCAATCTTATCCATGCCCCCCCCCTTACCTTTTTTGCAAAGTTCCTAGCGAAAGAATCGCCTTGTGAGTTTACACACCGGTTAAATTGCAAGGTTTTTGAGATGTAAAAAAACCCCATCGGACTCAGATAAATCAGTTCAGAATTTTTCCACCTTTAATATATAAACTGTACAATTCAATTGAAGTGTACAATAACGTGGTTGCATAAGTGTGCACACCCTTAAACTAATACTTTGTTGAAGCACCTTTTGATTTTGTAACAGCATTCAGTCTTTTGGGGTGAGAGCCTATCAGCACTGGCACACCTTGCCTTTGGAATCTTTGCCCGCTGTGCCTTGCGAAAGCACTCCCAAGTTTGTCAGATTGCGAGGGCATCTCCTACGCACAGCCCTCTTTAGGTCACCCCACAGATTTTCAATTGGATTCAGGTTTGGGCTCTGACTGGGCCATTCCAAAACTTTGATGATCTTCTGGTGAAGCCATTCTTTTGTTGATTTGGTGGTATACTTTGGGTTGTTGTGTTGAAATGTGAAATTCCTCTTCATCTTCAGTATTTTAGCAGAGGCCTGATATTTGGAACTGTTTCTAATTCTCTCCACCTTGATTAAAGCCCCAGTTCTAGCTGAAGAACAGTCCCAAAGCATAATGCTGCCACCACCAAGCTTCACTGTCGGTTTGATGTACTTCTGGTAATGCGCAGTGTTGTTTTTGCGCCAAACATACTTTTTGGAATCATGGTCAAAAAGTTCATAAGACCATAACACATTTTTTCCACATGCCTTTATCAGATTCGATTTAGGTTTTTGGGAAACGTAGCAGGACTTGGATGGTTTTTTTTGTAAGAAAAGGCTTCCATGTAGCCACCATACATCACAGCCCAGACTTATGAAGAATATGGGAGATTGTTGTCACATGTAGTACACAATCAATACTTACCAGAAATTTCTGAAGCTGCTTTAAAGTTGCTGTAGGCTTCTGGGCAGCCTCCCAGCCCAGTTTTCTTCTTGGTTGCTGTTGCCCACCCGCCCACCCACCCCCATACATTTTGGAGGGATATACACTTCTTGATAATATCACTGTTTTTCTCTACTTGTTGTTGATTATCTTCAGTATGTTTTCATGGTAAAATTGTTTGTACCCTTCTGATTGATACTCTCCAACAGTGAGATCCCTTTGATACTCTGTACACTCTTTGCAGACCATGGTTTTTGGTTTCAGAGGCAACTGAGTCAGAAAAATCTTACCAAAACAGCTGAATTTTATATTGATTTGATCAGTCACTTTAATTGATGGCAGGTGTGTACTGACTACTATTTACCATCAGTTTGAATGTAATTGGTTAATTCTAAATATAATCACATCCCTACTTATGAGATGGTATACTTATGCAACCATGCTATTGTACTTTTTATTATTTTCCCCTAAAAGATTTCTGTTTGTTTTTCAATTGAATTATAGAGCTTATATGTTATAGTAAAAGTTGAAAAAATTCTGAAGTGATTTATCTTGGTCTGATATTTTTACATCTCAAAAACCTGGCATTTTAACCAGATTTTCTATATCCACTGTGTATCTTGGAAAATCAGTATTCAAGCTGCATGATACAAATTTTACATAAATGTATAATGAGCCAGCTTAAATATCACAAACATGTTATGTTTTCTTATCCTGTTTGTAATTTCAGTGTGATTTGACTTGTGTATATTAGTCAAATTTATCTTTTCACCTAAACTTGATAAATGAGTAAATTTTATGATAAATGTGAGACAACAGATTTACATGTTTTGAAATGGACATTGTTTTGGTATTTACAGGTTCAGTTACGACTATTAGATATTGAGCTAATTGGATCCATGGTAATATTTTTGATTAGGTTCAAGAGGACTGGGGAATCCTGGCATATCTGAAGTTGGTAATGAAAGAGGAGAGCTGAACACTAGTAGGTTATCTGATCCACACAGGCCACCTTCTGACACTGGATCTTTGTCACCTCCATGGGATAGAGATCAGAGAGTACTCCTCCCTCACCCAGGTAACAAAACATGATCTGCCATTCTTTGCCATTCCCACTTTATTAATTTTATAAATAACTCAGGATGAAGAACATACCTAATACATCTCTTTTTTTTTTAACAGAATTAGCTGATTTAAACATTTTAAGGGGTATATTTTTGGTTTATTTAATCCCAAACCTATATGATAGAACCCTAGACCCATTTCCAGATTACATATTTCTGAAAATAAACTACATTCATAGTACTGATATTCCTCTAGTCCATTTTTTTTTAAAAAAAACGGGATGTCCCAGGAATTCCTCAGACTAGTATAGTTGAATCATTTTTCAAGCATCATGTTACAGATTAATTCTCCAGAGAAGATACGTTTCCGAGAGAAATCCAAAATTGAAATGGAGAGAAATTTCCTGACCATGAGAGTTATTAAACAGCCTGCTTACTGGAGTCATTGGGGCTCCATCACAAGACCTTTTCAAACAATAGCTGGATAGCAATTTTTGCGAGATGGCATAGGCAAGTGGTATGGATTAGAGGACCTCCACTTTCTCTTTCAATTTTAAGATTTTATAATTCTATATTAAGTATCATATAAGTATTAAGTAAATAAGTATCGGATTTCCATTAACATTTTCTGGGAGCATGTACCTCTTAATCATTATAGTTTAACTTGTAAATTCTGTTGCATAAGGAATGCAAAATAAAATAAACCGTAGGCATTGTTCAGGAATTCTTCTGAAAAAGCTTTATTTTTTATTAAACAATAGGTCACCTCTATAATGAGCAATCTCTTCCTCTTCGAAGACCAGAAAGATTTTATCCCAATCCTGTAAACTCTGGAAGGCTTTCAGGGCCAGCTGAACTAAGAAGTTATAATATGCATTCAGTTGATAAAACAGGTTGGAATTGTAGTTTTTAAATACTTGAATTTAAAAGTAATGCTTTAAAACCTAGACAAATGCACTTTTTGAGGTTGCTTCTTCTTAGTAAGTAAGTAAGTAAGTAAGTAAATTCTTCTTAGTAAGATAATCTAAGAATGTTAGTAAGACATCTAGGAATGTTAGTAATACTGTAGGTTTGGTATGTGTTCTGCGGCCTCTGTAGTACAGCTCTGTTTCTGATTTCTCACATAGAAAGCAGCAGTGCTGGAAGTTAGGAAACAAGTGACTAAACAATCTACTTTAACCATTCATCAGATGTGGACGTGACTGTGTTGTGAGAATAGGAAATAATGTATGCAACAAATCTTTCTCCCATGCTGCCCCATAACAGCCTTTTCAGCAACCTTGACTGTTCCCTCAGGCTGAGTATGTTGCATGGGGATGCATAGGACTTTGCACGAAATCAGGTAGAAAAACATGAACAGGAATGAGACTGAGGGGAAGTTTACTTAGAAAGGAAATATGGAAAAAACAAATCTGTTTTAAAAACAACTAAATACAGCCCAATACACTCAACACGATGTCACGCTAAATATATTTTTAAGACATTTAATCAGTGGTGGATTAAGGCTCACTGGTGCCCTAAGCACAAGATATTTTAGTTTAGTTTTATCAATTTTTTTTTACAAATCTTCATTGTTTTTTTTCTTTCTCAACTTTGTGGTGTCCCCTTTGGGCCTGGTGCTTTGTGGTGCTTAGTCTGCTTATCAGATGATGACTATCATTAAGTGTTGTACCTTATGATTCTTCACGAATGTATCGTTTCTTTTATGTACTCCGAGAGCGTATGCACCAAGACAAACTGTGTGTCCAATCACACTTGGCCAATAAAGAATTCTATTCTATTCTACTAATGGTTAATACACCACTGCATTTAATCCAACACTAGTAAACATTAGTTATTCAGACTTGGAAGCAAATCATAATAAATGATTTCATTCTCTGTAGCTAGCATGATATTTAAGCAGCATTCTTGATTCTTGCACACTTGCATTCTTTCATACAAGTGCGAAAAGAGAAAATCTTAAATGTTCTGTGCAGGAATGTTAACATTTATTTATTTTGTATCTATAGTGTGGTTCACCTTTTTGAATGCAGAGAAGCATTCATATTTCTTATTTCATATTTATGCTTAAATGTGAAAACATTGCATTTGACATTGTATCTTGTCTCTATAGCCATCTGGAAGGAATTTGTTTGTGAGTCTGCTTAAGGTTAAAATGTGTATTCCTTTCCTTCACATCCAGATGGACCATCATCTGAAAATAACTCGAGAATGGACTTGAGTGGAGATGAATTAAGAGATCATTCAAATGACAGTGTAAGTAAAACACAGAAAAACTGAGAAAAAAATTAAATTTGAAAATTGCAGTGCTGTAATTTTGTATAATTTGTATTTCCATTTATCTTTATTTATACGAATGCGTCCATATTCTGACACTTAATAAATGTTAGTTCAAGCAGTGCTTCTACAACTGAATGATTTTATAACTGAAAAAGCAGAAAGAAAGAAAGAACATGAGGTAAAAATAGTTCTTTGGTGATGACTGGACTGCATTTCCTATAGAGAAAAGGGCTTAGATTTCCTCCTTGTTTGTTCTCAGTTGTATTCTCAGAAGAGAAAAGGCAATTTTTGCTATTTCTCTCTCTCTTTTGAATCAGGGAAAACTGTTCTTGATTGAGGGTACAGATGCAGGGATGGCTTAGGCCTTAGGGGACCCAGAGGAGGTGGTGGCTGAATCAAAATTCCACCCTCCACTTAACCCAGAAGTTGTTACTGTAATCTCTCGTTTGTGATCCACTCCATTGTATCCTATTTTAATTAATGTCTTTTCAGTTGCAGCTTTTGAATGCATACTTTGTGCCTCTGGTTTGGATTCCATTTCTACTCTAGTCTGCTTTCAAAAAGCACATGTAAATGACAGATGCTTTTCAAAAAGTTAACTTGCCAACATTCCTTTTTTTTTTTTACAGAATATGTACCATATACACGATCAGTCTCTTCCTCCTGAAAACGAAACCTTAGGACCAGGAATTGTGCCACCACCACTTCCCTTTTTGAGAGCTCCTCTAATGTCAATGGATCCAAGGGGATCTTTCATGAGAAGAGGTCCTCCATTTCTACCTGTACCTCCTGGTTCTGTGTATGGTTCACAGGAATACTTTCCAAGGGATTTTGCTGGTTTGCCACGTCCTCTATTACCAAGTAAGTAACTAGTTTCTAAATACTAAATAAATTTCTAGTAAAACATTAACAAACCATAATAAATAGAGGCACAGTCCAAGAAGAAGTAGAAGTATCTGATCCAATGTATCTTTTTCTGTTAGACTTCATAGAATAACAATCCAATTCCCTTTAATTTGCCTAAATACTTCTGATACATGATTTTTTTTCCTAGTTTAAAATTCTTTTAAGAACATAAAATTTATTATTAAAATTGTTGCTAAACTCTAGCTGTGTTTAATAATAACTTATAGTCCTAAGGCACATTCTAAAGATTCTTCGGGAAGGATGCCCCCGTGTTGGACCCAGATGCCATGTGCCAGGTCCCTAGGCTCTGCCCCAAAGCCGTTTAAGGTGACCTCAGGCTATTGAAGAAATTCTGTCAAGGTTCCTTCTCCTCCTTGGAAGCTGAGGAGGTCTAGATGGGGAAGGCCTTGAAGATCTGTTTTTTTCTCAGGTGTTACAATGCATTATGAGAGATTTTTGCTAGGAATTTCAGCTGCATTATATAGTATTGAATTATACTAATTTGCATTATTTTATGTCTTTGTATTGTTACCAAATCACTTAGAAACAATAATCTTTTAAATCAGATAGAGGGATGGCTGGGTGAATGGCTGGGTGGATGGATATGAGAACAGGCAAGTCTAGCAAAATTAATTAAAATTCACCTCTGATAAAAGGATCATGAATTCAGAGCAAGTTCCCTTTAATTTGCCTAAATACTTCTGATACATGATTTTTTCCCCTAGTTTAAAACTCTTTTAAGAACATAAAATTTATTATTAAAATTGTTGCTAAACTACAGCAATCAATCTGTTGCAGATTGATGCTTTCTTCATATTACCTGATTGAATGGGAAATACAGAGTTCATTATATTGAGAGAACATCAATTTGGCAAAGGCAGCTTTGAGAGAGTGAAACATTCACTGTTTTAATCTTCCTTTTAATGGCTTTTTTTAATGTTGTCTGTTACCAGTTTTGAGTTATGTGTCCAATATTAACTAGCCTTGCTCTAAATTCAAATTAAAAAAGATGTTGATAATTCTCTTTGAACAGTGAGAGCTCCCTTTCCTATGAGGCCTTTTTCACAATATCCACCTCCTCCAAGGGCTGGCTTTTTTCCTCCTCCTCCTCCACCACCACCACCACTATCTGATAACAGAAATGAGGTTTCTGCTGAGTTAACACAGCTGTCAACTGTATCATCTACAGATAATCAAGAATCACAAGAAACTGGTTGAATGTCATTTTGTTCTTGACAATTCTCTCGACTGAATTATTTCTTCTCAACTGAAGTAACTTGTTACTTAATCAACTCTATTATTGCTCAAATTGAAGCTGAATAGAGTAATTCTCAGGAGAGTGAACTGTAAATATTGGTTTAACTGTGAATAAATTATAACTGTACAGCAGCAACTTTTAAATATTTTTATTTTGCTTATCCAGGAGATGTAAAACTTAGTCTGATAAGAAGAATTCTCTAGCTGTCTTTTGACTACACCTGGTCTCATAAAAAATTAATGCACGTGAAAATGAGTATTATGGTGAAATGCAGGTGTTAAAAAATAAAAAGGTTTTACTAATTTGTAATATTTTGATTATTTAATAAAAGTCAATGTCTTTTTTTTTTTACATCAATTCTGAAAGTATACTCCATGACAATTCTTCTAAAGTTTTGCAGTCCTCAAGTTATGACTGCTTGCTTAGTGATCATTCAAAGTTATGACTTATCTGGAAAAAAAGGGAATTAAGATCCAGTTCCAAAGTTCTGGCAGTTCCTGACCCCTTCTGGGAGGGGTATTTTGGGCACCTGACAACACAGCCACATTTACAGCCATTTGCAGTATCTCATGGTCACATGACTATGTTTTACGATGATTTTGCCAAAAACTGAAGGGTTTTCAGCAAAATCAACACCATAGCAAACAGTGAGTTTGCTTAACAACTGCTGCATTGGTTTAACAACTGTGACATCCTCTTAATGACTGTCGCAAAAACGGCTGCTGCAAAAAAAGTTGTTGCAACATACAACTGTAATGGGCAGACTCTATTGCAGTTTATTTATTTATTTTATCGTATTTATATGCCACCCTTCTCCTGTAGTACTTGGGGCGGCTCACAAGATAAAAACAACGCAACAATAAAATAGTGTTAAAATAATCGAATTTAAAATTCCCAAGCAATTAAAAACTCACGGCAGATCAGGGAATTTGATGAAAAAGCCATGTCTTCAGGTCAGCGTGAAAAGTGCAGAGGTCGGGGGCGGTCCGAGCCCAGTGGGTAACCCATTCCAGAGGGTCAGTACGATCACAGAGAACGTCCTCATCCTGAGTGCTGCCAGCCGACATTGTCTGGCCGATGGCACCCGGAAGAGGGCAGTCCTATGTGAGCGCACTGGGCGGTGGGAGGCCGGTAGGAGGCCGGTAGGAGGTGGTCCTGCAAGTACCCCGGGCCCATGCCATATGCATTGTATTTCGAGGAGTATCTGTACTTTCTACTGCTATAGTAAGTACATCATAATATGCTACACAAGAGCAGTCTTATCATCTTTTCTTAATGTAAACTTTATGGTTAGGCATGTTAGTTCAATAACATGCCTAGTTTAATAATCAAAAAGATGGTAGTAAGCTTCATCTTATTCCTTCTGATGCCTTGCAGCTTATGAACTGTTATTTGAAATTTGAGCCATATAATTTTGCATTGCAGTATATAAAAATTCAGTGTATTACTATTTTTAATTTATACATTAAAATTGTCAGCTCACTTTTCTCCAGGAGTTCAAGGTGATAACGTATACATAGCTCTTGTCCGTTCATTTTTTTAATCACAACAATCCTGCTAGATAGTTTGGATTAAGGAAGAGTAATTGCTTAAAAGTCTCTTAAGTGAAGTTGGGGGTCAGGCCTTGACGCACTTCCTGAAGGCCAGGAACTAGTGGGGGTGCACCTCACCTCTGGGGGCAAGATGTTCCTCAGGGTGAGAGCAACAGCAGAGAAGGCTCTCTTTCTAGATCCTGCTGGTTGAATATCTTCCACTGACAGCATCTGGAACATAGCCTCCCTTGTTTGTTAAGCAAATCCACGCAGGTAGGTAAATGCAACATCATATTACCACAACTTGCAGCTTCCTGCTTACTTCCCCGCTGACTTTGTCAGAAGTTGGTAGTGAAGGTTGCAAATATCAATCATGTAACTCTGGGATGCTGTGACCATTGAAATTACATGCAGGTTTCCAAGCACGCACATTGTAATCATGCCAATGTGTGAAGCATTCTTGACTTAATCACTAGAAATGAACAGTTCAATAGAGCCAATAGGAAATGTATCATGCTGCTATAATAAAGTACCTAACAACAATGAATTTTGATGCTTTATTCATTGATTAAAAGAATATACATTTAACATAAACCATACAACATCAGTCATCAAGTCAAACACTCAGCTGGTTTCCTTACATTTTCTGTCAGGAGTTACCTTACTCTGATCACATTTATAAGATAAAATCTCACCACATCTGGCATATACACACACTGTGCCAGTGGATTCACTCTACTGATGTACATATAAAATCCGCATGGTATGTGCTCACTGGAGACAAAACAGCGCACACCTGTCAAAGGTCATTTTAATATAAGATGGTAAAACCATTTGTAAAACACATATAAACTTTTCCATAAATAGAATCATATCTGGACATCTGTTGCATAAATTGTGTTTTCCAAAGCTTACAATATGGCAGCCAGGTCTCAGCACTGCTGGGCACCCACGTTGGCCACTTACTTTATTATTGCAGACTGTCCTTAACGTTAAATGCACAACATTCGTACCACTTAAAACTTGGGTCAGGTGGAAGTCTCACAGAGACCACGTCTGTACCGCGGTTGCCCTGAAACAGTTTAAATCGGCTTTTAAAGCCTCTCAGATATAACAAGATTTTAAAACATACTTCATGGAATGTTCTTCATGCATCATAGCAGCTCATACCTGTGATAGAACAAGGTTTGTATCGGTTTCTTTTCCTTCCTTTACATTCACTATTCACAGTGAAACAGGTGCATGTTTAAGAGTTCTGAGGTTGCTGACTGAGCCACAGCACAGCTGTGTACCACAGGTCGAAATTCGACCTTATATATTACAATCTAGCAGTACCTGGCTGGCCAAAAATTGGCCTGCCCCTGCCAGCATGTGGGCACTTCTTCATTTTAATCTATTCTTTGGCAGCTGACACAGGCGCTGACAGAGAGAATCCAGTGACTTAGTTGCTAGGGATTTCACGACTAATGTTTGTTTGCAAGCAAAGTAGACTTATAAATTTATATCTAAATTGTTAGGGTTTTACCCCATTGGAGTGTATAATCTTAACATTTCTTTTCAAACCTGGGCCCGAAGCTAACTTGGACAGAGAAGCTGACAGACCACGAGAAAAAGAAGCTATAATTAATTTACAGTGAAACTACAGCTTATAGCCTTCAGAGTCAGGTAAACCTCTGAATAAGCTACACAGTGCAAGAAACTACTGTTCATATTTAAGGAGGAGATTGCAGAATGGAAGTAATTCATGCTTCAGATATTGTATGTGAAATCAAAGCAAGGTTTACAGCAAATGGTATTGATCGTCTTGATTAAAAAAAAAAAGCTTTAAGTAGCATGCTACCAATTTACATGACAATGACTGCATTCACCGGGCTATGAATAGTAAAAAGATTTTTGGCTTCTGAGCACAAAAAACTCCGACAATAGTAAAATCAGTGAAGTTGCAGAGTTACTCAGTACAAAAAGAAAGTTAGCTGGCAATCTCACGATAACCTTCAGCCTCATCTGAGTTTTGTTTTGTTTTGTAGACAAGTCCATTAACCGTGAAAGCCCTAAACATTGCCACTTTCAGCTTCTAAACAATACCCGACTACGTTCTTTGATCAAGAAGTAGAATATACATATATAATTCTATATAGCTAATACTGATTAAACACAGCACAAGAGGGGTTAATTCACACTACTGAAAAACATAATAGGACCCTACTTGCATATGTAACCACAGGAACTGTAAATAAAGAGAACTAAATGCCTTCACTGAAGCTTTGCATTTCTCTGTAAAAATGACGAGTTGGCTCAGTAAACACACTGAGCAATTCTATGTCCATGACTGCATGCCAGGGTCGACCCAATCCAAGGGATACCTGCTCAATGAGATTATGCACTGGATCTACATCCTGATCAGCCAGTTCACCATTGTCAAAATCAATGCTTTCTTCTGTGACTTCAAGCACTTTCAAATCAGAGCCACGAAGACGAGCAATGGCAATCAGGTTGTGAGCCCAAACAGTATAACCTGAAACACAAAATCACACATTATTTTATAGGATTTCAGTTTTCTTCCTCCCTCCCTCCCTATTCTACAGATTTAACAACTAATAACTAATGCCTTGCTATTAACTTTCCATCTAATAATTTTCTCATTTAACAGTCCTCTAAGTTGGTGATCAAATAATGGAATTCATTCAAAAGGTTAGGATGCTAAACAAATTGGCTTTTACTGTTTTGTTACCAGTCTTTATTAAAATATTTCTAGATAATGTGTGTAAATAATTTCTCATAACATTTATACATATACATTGAGCAAGCTGCTGTATTAGCACAGCACACAAGAATTTTAGATTAAGCAGCCAGTTATCTTAAGACTTGCTGGAAGTTTAAAAATAAACAGTAATATATAACTAAGACAAAAGTATTTTTAAAGCTAGGGTTCCTTTCTTCCAATTTGATTGTTTTGCAATTGTCTCAGTCTTGAATTATAAAATTTTTGCACTTTAATTCCTAATTTATATGCATAATAGTGTGCTAAAACCAATGGGAAGCTTAATTCTTTATATAATTTTTCTTTCTCATAAGAAAAAGTTGATGAGCTTACAATTGCGTATCTGTACACATATACTAGTGATAAACACTAAGTGATTTTCTAAGTGATCAATGCTTTTCACCTATGGAACTGCGTACCATGTACTGCCAGAAGAGATAGCCTTGTGCACCTCCACGCCAATAAAACCAATGGATCTTCGGTCCGGTTGTCACTGAGATCTGGGAAGCCAGACATATCTATCACATCATTCATTAATATGAAATGAGTGAGGAACTTATCATATTGCCTAGATATGAGATCAACAACAGCGCCTGAAACGCAAGTAATGTAGCTGTCAAAGTGAATCCTTTCCAGTGGGATACTAGGTTTAAGAATCCTTAACATGTCATCACTCTTGATATCAAAAGCTATTATATAGACCCGAAGATTAGTGCTGTTGCGTGTCAGGGCTTTCCAATCTTCATCTTCTGGCATGTTCTCCAAGGATTTGTGCATTACAGAAATATTGTGGACCAGAAGAGATAGTCGATGCAAAGGCACGTGGTTATTGTCAGCCAAAACTCTCGCCATTTCTCCTGTAAAATCACAGAAATCCAAGGCAAGCGAGCGTAGATTGATAAAGCGCTCCATTTCAATTGCTGTGATAAGAGTGGTATTACCCGGAATGTGGTTATCCAGTAGGCTCAGGTGCTCCATGGTGCTGGCAATGGAATTTGAGAGAGATGACAAAGATGTGGGTGTTACAATTTGTAGCATAAACCCACATGACAACCATTTCAGTTGCCTGCTGTTTCCCAAAATTTCTTCAAACAGCTGCTGTATTCTGCAAGAAAAAAAAAGCAAACGTTTAAACCTTCCATAATAAATTCAGAGGCAACAAGCAAGCAAGGAAATTATACTGTTCTCTGATGTTGCACTGTGTACACAATTGCTATCTTTAAATTTCTGAGGTACAAATTGTACTACTATACTATTCTGGGGAAAATCCACTTGTCAGTTCAGAACTTAAGTTCCTTAATTGCTCTATTTTAAATAAATGTAACATAAAATCAATGTTTGCCTTCTGAAATTCTGCATTCTAACTTGCTCTGTTCTCCTTTATTTTTATTCAATATATACTCAGGTTATCTACCATACACAGCTAGAACTCCTACATAATGCAAATTGATGAAGTAAATAACATTACTTATCTATTCCATGCTATCGACATTTCTCATTTAAATACTATCCCAAAGTGAAATTATTCAATGTACCAATTGATTTGAATATAAATAGGTGGATGTGACATTTCCTGATAAAAACGCATTGTCATAGTTTTTTATAATATTCACTTTCCAGTCATGACTGAACATTAGTAAACTTATTTTGTCAGATGTATTCACCTTAAAGCATTACAAAAATAGTAATAACAAACTGTTCTTTATATACGTAGTTCATGTGACAGTGATGATAAAAATTACCACATTCTTCCCTCAAGAAGATCAAGCCATTGTATATGATTTCCTAATGTACATTGCATTCTAATTACTCTGTGAAAGAAGTTAGTCCGAAAAATAGCGATTAGCTGACAGTAAGCAAACATGCCATATAGTTGAATGGAGATCAGAATCCAACCATCTAACTAGTCCGTATTAGAAAGTTTTCAAGCTGCATACAAAGTTTTGTTTGGAAAGCTGCAAACAGGCATACAAATTACAGCCCTCTGGAAAATAGAAATGCCTTCAAAATAAAAATCTATAATAGAAACACAGAAACATAGAAAATTGATGGCAGAAAAAGACCTAGTGGTCCACTGAATTTGCGCTTTGAGTTTGTTTGTTCTCTCTTAAAACTAATAAAAGCACAATCCAATAAGGTTTGAATGGTGTATACACCATTTATACCACAGTTTCTTGCACACACACACAAATATGTTTTTGCAAGGTGAAAGATTCTGGAAAAGAATTCTATGTGGCCCAAGATTTTATTATTTGATGGAAAATAGGAATCCAGTGATGCTTACATCCTTTATTGCACTATGTGAGAGGTATTACAACAGGGGTCCCCAAACCCGGGCCGTGACTTACTACTGGGTCATAAGCCATTCAGAACCAGGCTGAAGAGAGGTCTCGCACGCATCCTCACTTACATGACCAGTGGGCGAGTGCATGCATGCACATCCCCACTTGCACAAGCAGCCTGCAAGCGTATACACACACACTTCATTTATGTGTGCAGTGGGCGCGCATGCCTGCTGCTTACGAAAATGGAGCTGCCCGCACTCTTGCCCGCCGGTTGCACAAAACCATCCCCTCTCTCCCGGGTCCCAACTGTCTGCAAAGCCGGAAAAGCTGAGGAACTTTGTATTACAAGATCTCTAGAAAGTTTTTCTTGATAAATAAATTGTATCTGTAGCCATGCAATAACTACTCAAAGCTTATGAAATATCCTTTTGAAATAATTGGTTAGAATACCGTGTTTCTCCAAAAACACGACCCACCCCAATAAGCCCAACTCTAAGTTTTGAGGGTGGGCCTAATATTACCCCTACCCAAAAATAAGCCTGGGGAATGGGCGTGGCCAGCACATGTGGTGGCGTGGGCACAAGGGCAACTGTCCGGCTGCAGCTGCAGCCTGCTGGCCACTTGGGGCAGATTTTGCTCTTTTCTTTCTGGGTGCAGAGCTTCTGCTTGTTGGGCCGTTTCCCCGAAGCCAGCAGCTCCGTGGCCAGCTGCTTTGCTTTTTCCCTCTTTTTGGGAGGCTCACAGGGGGCTTTTTGGTGAACGGGAGGAAAGTGGCGAGGGGGATTTTCCTGCCTGCCATCCTTCCCTCAATCTGTGTTGAGTTTGAGGAATGGATGACAGGCAGGAAAATTCCCCTCCCCATTTTCCTCCTGTTCGCCAAAAAGCCTCCAGCTGAAGGTTCGGAATGGAGGGGATGGTGCGTCCATGGCACGTCCAGCTCACCGAGTCTGGACTGCCGCACCTCAAAGAAAGTAAGACCACCTCGAAATAAGCCCAAGTGCTTATTTTCAAATCTAAAAGAAAATAAGACTCGGTCTTATTTTCTGAGAAACACAGTAGGCAATGAGACATTCTGCAAGAAAGAACGTGAGTAAAGCTATAATGTATGGCATTATTTGCTGATTATTTAAATATTAAGTGACTGGCAGCAATGAAATACACTGGTTGATTCTCAGAAACAATTCAAAATTTCAACTAGCATTAATTATCTGTTCAGTATTACTCCATTGAAAACAATACTGTTTCATATCTTTCTCTTCAACATCCAGTCAATATTCTGCATATGACATAAAGTTGTTAGATTTAGGTAAATTTGTGAAAGTCACTGCTAAAAATTTTTGCATGCAACTTTCCTTTCACTGGGCTGCACTTATTTGGAAGGCATCTATTTTTTATAGATAGCATAACATTTTTCCAAGCCTACTCAGAAAAGGTCTTGCAACAGGAATAGACTGGATTAGATAAATGTATAGCCCAGGTGTGTCCAACCCACAGTTCATGGGCACCAGGCGGCCATGGACAGCCAATACAGATAGTCCTTGACTTACAACAGGTCATTTAATGACTGTTCAAAGTTAGAGTAGCACTGAAAAAAGTTGAGTTATGACTTCTGCATATGACATAAAGTTGCAGCCCCATGGCCATGTGAACAAAATTTGGATGTATGGCAATTGACTCATATTTATGACAGTTGCAGTGTCCTGGGGTCATGTGATCACCTTTTGAGGCCTTTTGACAACCAAAGTTAATGGAGAAGCCAGATTCACTTAACAACCATGTTACTAACAACTGTGGTGATTCACTTAACAATTGTCACAAGAAAGATTGTACAATGGGGCAAAACTCACAAATGTTTCACTCAGCAACAAAAATGTTGGGCTCAATTGTGATTGTAAGCCAAGGACTACCTGTAATGTGGCATTATATCAGGGCTGAAATGCTACCGGTTCAGGCCAGTTCACCTGAACCAGTAGTAAAAAATGCTACCGGTTCACCGAACAGGTAGTTAAAAAATGCTTTAAAAAGTAAAAAAAAAAGTTCTGATGATCGCGCGCCGCTCAGCTGATCTTCAGAACTTTTTTTTTTTACTTTTTAAGCACTTTTTTACTACCGGTTCCAGAGAAATGCTTTTTTAATAAAGTTTAAAAAAAAAGTTCTGACGATCGCGTTGCTCAACTGATCTTTGGAACTTTTTTTTTTACTTTTTAAGCATTTTAAAGTTAAAAATGCTTTAAAAAGTTTTTTAAAAAAGCAGGAAATACAAAAGCATGCATTTGGTGGGATTGTGCATGGACGCGCAGCATGCATCTGGCATGCACTGCGCATGGGTGGGCAGCGAACTGGCGGCGATCAGTGGAGGATTTCACCACTGCATTATATACATATATATATATTACTAATTATATCTACCATTCAATCCTGTTTTATGACTACTTTCTGAGAAGAGTTGTGCAATGCCAGTAATAATAACTACCCATGTATGTAATACAGATACTACAAAATAATGAGCAATTTAGATCTGTAACTATATAATGGCTTTGTAAAACCACTGTATTTACAATTCTGTTTATATGAAACATTTACATTCAGTTTACAATACTGTAGTAAAATGATGCAGACAACTTACTGCTTAATCTTTTTGCCATCTGGATCTACTTTGCTGAGGTATGTATTTGATATAATTCCATGTTGTTGCAGAATGCTTATATCACCAAAGAGACTTAATTTCTGAAGATTCCTATTTAGAAAAAAAATAAAATTCAAAAGGGAAAAAAACTTACATTTTAATTATCTATTTGTCGATTTACCTCAAAAACATTTTTCTTTTCTAGGGCTATCTAAACCTTAGATATACAGAATGGGTAGTTCTGAACACAGAACTAGACCGTAGGTGCTTGGCCCAGATATAGACCTGGAACAACAAGAGCTGGTCAGCAGTCCAAGATTAGCAAGGAAAGAGAAGCCAAAAGAAGGTCAGGGTTAGGGTTAGGGTTTTATACCAACAAACTAATGGAAGTGTTCTCCTATCACATTACTGTTATTTGTTTCCTATGCCTATCTGTCTGTAGCAGAGCACATTGAAAATAGCAGACTTTTTCCCAAACAGCCTGGTTGATATACAAAATGAAATTAATTCAAAATAAGTGGGAAATACTATTTTAGCAGTTATTTCTTTCAATCATTTTTCAGACTGCTACATCCTCTGGTTAAAAACTACTATAACAATGAAGCTGTTTTTGGCAAATCTTATCTAGCATCATGCATGATCATGCTGGACTGGCTAATCTTTATCAGCTTTATATATTAATATTGGTAGCTAATAATTTAATTACTAATTATAATTAACTGCCTTAAAATAAGAAACTACATATATAAAATTAATTTTTCTCAATTTGCAAATAGAATTTGGTAGTTCTCTTGCTTATACACCTGCTTCTCTTGCTTATTCTGACACCTACACTTTCCTCCTTTTCATACAGAAACAACTAAAAATAAGAGAGATGAATTTAGCTGCACTGTCACAGAAAGATAAAAAGGGAGAAACAAATTGGGTACAGATAAGGTACAGGAAAAAGACAAGTGGACAGGGAAGGAAAAAGGAAAGAAGTAGAAATCCATTTAAGGATTATAAAGTGATTAAATGATGAACACTCCTTAATCTCAACCACACATGGATAAATTCAACCATAGTTTACTGGGAAACTATGAGCATCCTAGGCCAAGATAAATCCAAACATTCTAGGGAATTCCTGGAAGCTTGGCACTCAGACAAACCAGTCATCAATAGATACATAGAGATAAACTACATTTACACACCATTCAAAAGAAACAAAAAGATCATATCATATCATATCATATCATATCTTCTCTAGCAACCAACACTCAAATAAACAGAGATTAACACCAGACATTCAAGGAGAAAACAGTACCTTAATCAAGGAACTACTAATAAGAAAGCCGCATTCCTACTAACATTGGCAGGGAAAGCTACTGTTTATAAACAGGGAGCAAACCTAACACTTAACTGGCAATTATTATGTTACCTAGTTAGGTAATAAAAATTAAGTTCAATCCTGAACTACATATACTCTTTTTATTGAAAAAATAATGAAATCTGACAGACAAGTAATCCTTATGGAGTAGCAGCTAAACTCCAAGTCATACCCACTGCTCTATTCTTCTCATCAAATGCAAGATAATATCACACAGGCACAGACAATCATCCACAGTAATTCTTAGGAAAATATATTACTTCTCCTCTGTCTGGTAAGTACAATCAGTTTCTGTTGGTAGGCTTGCCACAGAGTTATTGTTAGGAACTGTGGAAACAATTAAAACACCCAATCCAGAAGCATTTATATGTTGTGAAAATCCTATTTCAGACTTTCCTAATTAGCGACTTCCAGCAGGTAGGTAAGGGGCTGCTGTTGGATGGAGGAGGGAGCAAAGGATTGTGAGAGTGGCTGGGAAACTGTCAGGGAACATTCAAAATGAGCATCATGTGATTGCAGCAGCATCTTGGCAGAGCTGAAGCAGCAGCAACCTGTCAGCGCTGAAGCAGCCATAATTTCCCCAAATTCTTCAATGCCTTCAAGAATAGCAGAGCTTTTAATGTAGTTGAAAAGTTCTTTAAAAATTCAGGGAGATATTCAGAGATGTATCTCCCTTGAAAGTAGCCCATGTTGAATTGTATGGCACACTCAAGCATCAGGAACTGATCATAGGAAATCTTTTATGACATTTGTATTGTATCATAAAATGCTTTATCATAAAAAGTATGTCAAACTTCAATTCCATGGGAGTAATGTGTCCCACATTTGGAGTAACTTGATCCAAAATGTTTTGCCCTGTGGTGCATGTTTTACCCAGTTAAAGGTCGCAGGAATCAGAGTTTTAATAGTATATAGATAACTAGACAACCTGTGATCAGTTGTGTCATATTTCATAGATTATTTTCTTACCAGATTCCTCAATACTTTTCACAAGGAGAGTTTCTAATGAATTACCTTCACTGGAAAAACTAGGAAACATTAAGAGATGTATCTGCCTTGAAAATAGCCCAAAATGAACTGCATATCACAGTCAATATCAGCATAGGAATTTTTAATGATGTTTTGTATTATGTCACAAACTGTTTTATAGTCAATTTAATATTACAGGAACAAGAGTTTTGGTAGTATATAGATAAATAACTAGCTATGCTAGTAGGACTGATTGAGGTTTAAAGTTTATCAACAATGGAAGGGCTACACATTATTCAGAACTGCTCTATTTAAACCTCTATTCAATTTCCCCAATGATTGCATAAAAATACAGATTCAAAGACATGTACATTTTGCAAATAAATCCATGTTCAAATTATGACAATATGTTGAACACATCTGTAGTTTTAAACTATATAAATTGCTTTCCAAACATTTTAATGGGCCAGCTTTAATATCTGATTCATATGCTTCATGTAGAAAACTGAGCTCCAGATGTGAATATTTTAATTAGAAGCAACAGCTAGCATCTAAGAACACTAAGCACTATCACTATTTTTAACTCTGCAGACTAGCATTTCTTGCCTCAGGTACAGTAGATTCTAGAAAAACAGCACTGTCATCTGAAAGTTGTACACAATTCCATAAACTATAATTTAAGTACTACATAATTTACAGTCCATCCAATTTCAGAACATCACTATTTTCAATTTTTATTCAACAGTATGTTATACGTTACAAAGAAAAGCCAGGCATAGAAGGGTTAACCAAGGAAAGAAAGGTAAAGAAATTTGGGGCCTATTTTAATATTGAGTGGTTCATTTACTACTGACTGCAGAGTTAATGGTATGACACGGTCACCCAATTTATGACCTATTTTATACCCTGGAATTGAGAAGCCAACTAAATCTGATACAATCCTTTCACTGAAGAAGAGGGTGATAGTTTTTTTTAGGAAAACACATTCCTATTCATTACCAGGCACATATCTAAAAAGAAATTACAATCTTGAGAACTTGTCCAACTGGATAGGAAAACTAACAATTTATATGGGTTGCTAATTTATGTTTTTTATATCATAAAATGTTTCATACAGTTTGCAAAATTTTAATTCTAAGGAAATCATGGATCCCAGATTTTGGACACATTCTAAGTTAGCACATTTGAGGTAACTTGGTTCAAAAATTGTTGCCTTATCGTGTACCGCTCTTTAGAAAAATTAATAATGATGACAGGAGGCAATGTATGAAAATTGTCTAAGGCAGCCAAAAACTATTGGTAATCCTGATAATTCTTGCTTTCTTTGCTGAAAATACAAAACACTGTTTTCCTCATTTGGGCCAGGGATTGTATGTGGAAAATATGTCTGTAGCAAGCTTTCACAAGTAATGGAGGTTTATTGTATATGACACAGATTTATTGATTATTTTTCCAAAGTTGCTTTCTTCAAAATGTGGAAAAAATTCCAAGCAGAAATATAATCGCAATGGACAAAATTGATACACATACAGAAATAGTAATGAAGATAAGTGTAGAAAAATGATCTAATTTACTTAGGTATTTTAATTTTCAGAAATTCTTAACAACAGGAATTTTCTTACTTTAATTATGTTTTCTTTATTGTTAAGGATTAGTATTGTAAAAATTAATCCATAGGCAATCATGTATTCTGACTATAATATTAAAGAGTTAAGAATGCTATAATAGATTAAAATAGATTCTCTTGCCTGTATAATTCTAAAATATTGCAAGATACAGAATCCTTTAGTTTAATGCACATAATTTACCATACTCTTCCAGTATGATAGAAAATGTAATTGTGTGCTGGCATGGTAGGTTATTAGCTAGACCACAATAGTGTGTGTGTGTGCGCGCACACACACACACAAGTATGTGTGTTATTTATTTCAGACAGAATTCCAAAAGCCTCAGCAGGACTTCTAGTAAAAGGTACAAAAAAAGCCACTCAAGGCATATTAGGCCACTTTCAGGTCACACCATACCTATAATTCTGCAGTCCCTAAGGTAACAGGAGTAAGAAACTCGGAGCTAGATAATGTGAATGCAGGATGTTTTTAAATCCTGAGATATAGAATATGCTAATTAAACATCAGCTGTAAAAGTACTCTGACTCAAAAGCAACTATTAAAAGCGTTGGATATTAACACTACAATTAATAAGACATTCTTTCCAATTTAAGATAAGGAATATACCTAAACATTAGAGCAACATATGGAATTTCTTGAAGTTCTATTTCATTTTGTCTGAACTGTTTCACAAAATTAATTCTGCTCTGTTTTTTTTTAATTTAAAAAATTAAATATAGCCTGTTAATTCCTGGGTCAGAATGTTTTCTAACAGGACTAGATTCTTTAGCAAAGCAATGACAGAAAAGGGTTAACTGATTTAGTTTTATAGGAGCAAGGAGCTACAGAGCTTTCATCCTTTTCCTCTAGTACAATTGGCACATTTTGGGAGAGCCCCTTCTCCACACACTTTACCTGTTCACTATATTCCCTTGTAACTTGGCTTCTGTAAAAATCAATTATTTTGGCACATAACCAGAGGAAGGTTCTATGGAAGCTTCTTTTCTGTTGATAGATCTTGGGATTATAAGTAAATATCTGGATAGGTGAGCTGAAATTACTTTAAGAACCAGTTTATTATGTTTCTAATCTGGATTTGATCTTTGGTCTCCAAGTGCTATTTCTTGTGCAAACTTTTTAAATGTATAGTGAGGTTGTTCCTTGTCAATGACTATAATTTATCTATTACTTTTGACACTAATTATTTAATAATTAACGACTTATTGATTTTATGCTTTTTTAAACAATATATGCTCTTTTATTAAGAGCTTCTCAGTTATTAAATATGGTCCATCACTTATAGTATACATTGTGATCTAATCATTTTTGCAGCTGTAAAAATAATAATGAAAAAAATAGTAATGACTGAAATCCAGTAAAACTGCTTGTGAAGTAGGCAAGGAGACGGAGTTCAAGCCTTAGGCAAGAGAAAGTGAAAGTGAGTGAGAGAGAGAAAGAAAGAGAAAGAGAAAGAGAAAGAGAAAGAGAAAGAGAAGGAAAAGAAAGAGAAAGAGAGGAAGGAAAGGAGAAAAGAGAAAACTCTTTTAACTAGTCATTCATCTACTTTGTATATTTATGCAATATACAGTGTATTCAGAAAGTATTCAGACCCCCTTTATTTTTGTCAATTTTGTTAGGCTCTAGTATATATATGAGATAAATCTTTTCAATCCCATCACTTTTAATATGGTACAATCTTATGTTATTTACTTAGAGATTTATCACATTCCACAGGATTTTTCTCATAATAGTATGTTGATTGTTGTTGCAGCACAAAGTTTTTATGGTTATGGTTTTTCTCAATAAATTACCTACAATAAAAGTAGGAGATTAAAGCCACTTGAAATTGGCAAACATAGTGGGGAGTGTTAATTTCTTATTTCACAGAAAAAGTTAAAAGTCAAACTTATTTTCAGGATTTATCAAACCATCTCTTTATACTTATTAGATACCTGAATCATGTGTTTATTAGTTACAGCCAACATTTCTTTTGTTCACTACATAGCCTAGCAATCCTTATTTAGTTACCTTGGGCATAAGTATACATTATAAACAAAAGGCCTGACCTCGCCTTTCTATAAGAAAAAAGTAGCTTTGAAAAGAGAAAATTTCAAAGACAAAATATGAAATTAACTGTATGCAATATTCCCCCATCAACTATTTATTTTTCCAACTTTAGACCTGAGATGCTTTATCCTCCCCCTTTTTAAATTTCTGGGTTTTAGAAATACATTTGTGTTGTATTTGTGAAGGTAAATATATACCTGTGAAACTCTGTAGGTGGTTAGGGAGGACAGAACTTGAAGAGGGCTACAAAGACTCTTAAAATTTGTCAATAGGCATTTCACTACTTTTTAAATCAAACTAGTACTTTTAACGCTTTGTAAAAGATACAGCATTTTTAAAAAAGATACATCAATCAACTTATTACTGCATAAGCATATATGGTTAATAATACCATTTATCCATTATTAGAGTCCTATTTAGATTTGCTGTATCTGATGGCATTTACAATCTGTCTGCAGCAAAGATCACCCCATAATCTTATTTAGTTGCAGAATTAATAGTGTGTGAATTCGATAGACTAATCATTTTGCCTATGATAAGGCTATTTCAATAATGTCAAACATGACCTGAAGAGATCAATTGCACACATGAAGTATGTGCACACATAGCTAATAACCAAGGTTAATCATGAGATACAAATGAGCCCTGTAAAAGTTCTGAGCAAAAACAGATCTATATAAATTCTTTTGTTTTTCTACTTGCAACAAAGACCTGTGAATTACTGTTATATTTGTCAAATTATTTATCCCAATATAGTGGCTTGATTAGCCAAATGGATTAGCCAAGTTAACCTTTTTAGATTCTCAATTTGTATAGGTTTTATTGCAAGATTATTATATGCATTGCTTATGATAGCTTATTACTATTGATGGTCTTCTCTACCTTTTTTTTAACTTCTTCATTTTATGGATTCACTCCAGAATTGAATGGTTTCACTGCAGCTTTTTCACAATATGTAAAAAATAAAAATGTGAAGCAGCTGCAAAAAACCTATGGTAAAACTATGGGTAATTTGATGGGCAATGAGCACAAATTCCTGACTCACTCTTAAATGTTTCACTACAGAAAAATCTAATGATCTCTTGTGACAAAAGCTGTTGCATCACAGTACCTAAGAGACTTGAGCTATAAAGCTAGAAATGTATGATTCAGAGCTGTCTCCTATTTATTAGCTCAATTATGCCATTTATTTTATTTAGGAAATATAAAATCCAAGGAAAAGGTTGTAACAAAATTGACTTACACTTCCAAGGCAGAAATTAATTAATTATGCAAAATAGGTTTTGCTTTATCTCCAACAGAAAAATGGGACAAAGCACAGCACGAAGAAAAGCACAATCTTACTGAAAGGACATTTTAATTTGTAGTGAAGTAGGGAGATATAATGGTAATGAAAATACAGAAGGAAAGAAGAAGATAGGTTAATAGCCTTAGAACATAACTGTATAAATTTGGGTTCTTCGTTGACCTTGAAAGGTTAGAAATCTTAAAAGAGTTCTTTGATGAGTTCCTTGATGAATACAAAACAAATGCCTAAGCGAACTTATATTGGATATGGTTTTCCTTTTAAAATGCTGTCATTTTATGTAATTTAAAGGAATACTGTTGAGCCACTTCTTTCTGGTATAATATATTACCACTACCACCACCACCACGATGCATGTAGCTCCCACTCTAATGATGTTCCACAGCCTTTGAAAACCTGGCTATTCTCCCAGGCTTTAGGCTAAGGCGGCTGCAGTGCTTTGTAGTTGTTTTGCTTTAGGTTTGTTGGTTCTCCAATGGATGTATTTCTTGAGTTGTGTGAGTAGTTTGCAGTCAGACAGCCTCTAAATTATACACAGTATATAAATAAACCATAAGAGACTTTAAAGGATGTCTGCAGTGACTAACCTGGAAAGTGTACTAGAATGGAGGCTTTCAAGCCACTTTCTCCAGTTTTGAAGGGTTTCATTTGGCTAAAAGACCAACTACATCCTGTTTTTCAGCCCATGGTCCACTTGCTCTGATGGCACTTTTTTCCCCCCTTTGAGGTATTTTAAAATACCGATGATCCATCACAAGAACCGACAGGCTTTGGGTAAATATACAATCAATTCATCAAAACCGGAGGCATCTTATAGAGCAGTGGTTCTCAACCTACCTAATGCCGCGACCCTTTAATACAGTTCCTCAAGTTGTGGTGACCCCCCAACCATAAAATTATCCCTAAGACCATTGAAAATATGTGTTTTCCAATGGTCTTAGGCGAACCCTGTGAAAGGGTCGTTCAACCCCCAAAGGGGTCCCGACCCACAGGTTGAGAACCACTGTTATAGAGAAAGGGATGCCCAAGGAAGCCCCTCCTTTTTTTTAGGCGACACTTCAAAGCATCTTCTTTCCCCAACTGTACTTTAAGTTCCCAGCGAAAGCGGCGGCAGCAGCAGCAACAACGCTCGCTCGTTTCAAGCAGAGATCTCGCCTGCAGTTGGCGACATGCTACGAGTGTTCCTTTCCTAGTGTTCTTTCACGTCGGGTTTCCCCAGTGAAGAAGCCAGCAACACGCTCGCCTCCCCTCCCCTCCCCTCCCCTCCCCTCGCTTCCTGCTCCCCCTCCGTTGGGCGAGAGACAGGAGCTCTGAACAAGTGGCTTTCCTCCATATTCTCAACTCCATCCGAGAACTTTTCCCGGCCTGCGACCTTAAGGGAAACCTTGCGGGCAAAAAGTTTGGGTGGTGGAAAGCGAGGGCGGGCGGCGGAGGGAGAAACCCCGGCCGCCTCCTCCTTTGTTCCCCCTCCTCCACCCCACCCACCCCGAAGTCCCTCGTGGGCGGTGGTGGTGGTGGTCCAAAGGCTCAGCACCTACCTGTTGTTGCGGACGCTGCTTAATACGCAGAGCACGAGCTCCAGGTATGTCCTCAAGAGCTCCAGCCAGCGAGGGCAGAGCGGCGCTTCCCCCTCGGCCACCGTCGCCGTTACCGCCGCCGTTTCTTGGCAGACGCCGCTCGCGCTTCCGCCGCCGCCGCCGCCGCTGGGATAGTTGTCAGCGGCAAACTGGACGCGGAGTTCGCGCACGAACCAGCCGCACTTGCGCATCAAGAAGTCGAGGCGCGGGCGCTCCGCCGGGCAGACGCGCAAGCTGAGGCGCAGCCGGGGCCACAGCGCCGGGTAGAAGAGGCACTCGCGCCAGTGCGAGCAGGCGGCTGAGGCCCGAAGTCGGTCGGGGGCCGCCAGGAACGAGAAGATGTGAACCACCAACTCGCTGGGCAAGGAGCCGGCGCCCACCGACCCCCCGCACACCGACGACATCGCCGGCCCAGCCGCCGGCGGCCGTAGCCCAAAGCCCGGCCCCGGCCCCGGCCTTCCCTCCGGCTCCTGCGACAAAAACAACAACATCAATGACAAGGCGGAGGGAGGCGGGGCGGGACCGGACGGGACTCTGCTACCGCCGGAGCCTACCATCGCACTCGGCCGCAGGGGGGGCCTGGGACGTACCATCGGATTCCGGATGAGGGTGGCGGCATGAACGGATGAATGCATGAACGCCCTGGGAGCGGAGGGAAGGCGAGAGAGGAAGAGGGATAGGCGGAGCATACCAAAATGTATCCAGCAGGCGGGGATAGCCGGGTGCTGTTGCTTTTATGACTCAGCACAACTGAAGGACAAGAGGGTGGGGGGCGGTGTGGCTCGTCGCGCAGTTTAATCATCTAGACTTGGCGGGCCGAGCTCCAGCAGCCTCCTTGGCAAAGGAAAAGAAATTTCTCTTGAATTCTGGGTGGCAGAACGAGGAAATAATATGAAGGGAAAAAATGTTCTGTGAAGAAAAATGAAAATACTTATAAAAGCCACATAGGCGGGAATTGTCCAATAATACCACACCTTTTCACAATGCTTAAATTGCTTGAGGCTAAGTTGTTAAAACGAAACATTCTTTTGGTGAACTCTGAATTGGTTTACTAAAAGGATATATTGTAATAGGAATATGGCATTTTTCTCAGCAAAAAATACGTCAGTAGGTGATAATTTTGTTTCATGAGGGAAATCTGGAAGTGAGCAAAAGGATGGTCAGGTACAATCTCTGTCATGCTTAAAAAACTTTATATGCAGAATGACAATGAATTGGAGCTGCTTGTGATAGCAGAACCTTAAAACTCCTGGATCCTTTCAGGGAGCAGCGTTGGACTTTCTCAGGGATGTTTAAATTCTTGTACAATATAATTTGTGGACACATCTATTAAGTTTCTTAGAACAAGCCTAATCTACTGTGTTTGATTATGTAGGTTTCTCTTTCCCAGCTGGAGAAATTAATAGAACAGGTAGGAGAAGTATTTACTTGCCAGGATCCATTGAGTCACAAAACATAATATCTTTTTGAAATGTATTGGGATTCCCAATTATTAGTCATGAGATTGGATAAACAAAGAGCCAAACAAGTTAGCAGACTGCAAGTTTTTTTTTTAAAAATCAGGTGATATTGACAATTGTTTTGCCAGTTTCATCTTTGGTAGTGGTTTTTCTTCATTCTGTTTTCAGTTTCATACATAGAAAAGTGAAGTGCAGGCAAAATACCTGCTTTGTTTCATGGTGGTGCTATTACTCTGGGACAGCTGAATTTGAAATTGCAGTTTGCTGGACCAATATTATAATGAATATACATTTCTAATATATATATATATATATATGCATACACACACACACACACAGAGGAATATCTTTTTAAAGTCTGTGGCAAGTGAGCAACTAGACATGGTCTTAGAAAATGTATGTCTGTAGGAAGAAATATCCTTCTGGGTTCTGCTCCAAGTGGGGTGAAAGACACTGGAAACATGGAAACTGCTTGGAAAGATGGTTTAATGGTGGACAGGATCACATGGCTTGAGTTCCTGAACAGA
>JANHZT010003444.1:103986-114417 GCA_032468215.1 Stegonotus admiraltiensis | reverse complement strand
GTATCTTCGCGACGTTTCGATGAAGTCTCATTCGTCATCTTCAGGCTGGTGCTTTCGGCTTCGTGCTTCTGGGAGCACTCATTGCTCCCAGAAGCACTCATTGTGATCACTCATTGCTCCCAGAAGTACAAAGCCGAAAGCACCAGCCTGAGGATGACGAATGAGACTTTGTCTAATTTCATTAGAACTGCAACTACCTTGGTTGCCCTTGATAGTAAAGCCTACCTGGAAGACATCTATAGGGCTGCAGTATTTTTGTCTTTCATATAGGTAGTCCTCAACTTACAACAATTCATTTAGTGACTGTTCAAAGTTACAATGGCACTGAAAAGTGATGTGAACGTTTCCTACACTTACGACTGTTGCAGCATCACCATAGTCACATGAACAAAATTCAGACCCTTGGCAGCTGACTCATATTTATGATGGTTGCAGTGTCCTGGGGTCATGTGATCCCTTTTGCAACCTGACAAGCAAAGTCAATGGGAAAGCCAGTTTCACTTAATAACCATGTTACTAACTTAACATTCACTTAACAACTGTTGCCAGAAAGATTATAAAGTGGGGCAAAATGCACTTAACAAATGTCTCACATAGTAACAGAAATTTTGGGCTGAATTGTCATAAGTCGAGGACTATGTGCAATTCTTACACCTCAGTAAAGCACTCTTCAGCAGGAAGATACGAAAAGAAATAATTGTGAGCAAAGACTGCTTCCTGGGACATGATCATATCCCCAGTGACATCTTTGATATATATCATTCCACTTTAAAATGTGCTGGTTTTACTGTAGGGAAATCCACATCAGACTCATGTCCTTATCGTAAAGGTGTTCGGTTCAGCAAGAAAAGAGGTAGTCATCAATATTTGCATTCTATATGGAGTCTTATGTAACTTTCCTGTATTACTTTCTCAAGTATTTTGTGGAGTCCCTTTCTGGCTTGGTATTCTGAACTGAGGAAGGGATCTTTTATTTTCCCCCCAAGAACTGAGATTGGAAATCTATTAGCCCCCTTTCTGAAAGAGTGGGAAGAGATACCCACTTCAGAATGCTCTGTCCTCACTGTAGAAGAATCTTCACGGTAAGTTCAATGCATCATTGCTAAATAAGGTGTAATTTCACTGAAGAATTTGATAGGTTCAGTTTAATAACAGTCCTTATATTTATCTGAATATATTTACCTTTAATTTTATTGGAGGATTACAACATTCCTTTGCATTTCATTAAAGATGGAAAATTAATTTGGTAATCTGATCTATATAATTAGTATTTACAGGATGCATTAGCAACTATTTCTTTCAACTTGGATGGACCTCTAATTTCAGGTGGCTTACGTTGGGATGGCTTTAAGTTTGGAATATGCACCACCCAAAGTGGTTTTGAGTCAGCATTATAAACTTACTTAAATGAAAGCAAAAGAAAACATATATAGAAATTCTGGGGATTATTCAGGAAATTAATACAACATAATATGTTATATTAGATGAACTAATTTTTTGTTCAGTTTCTAAATTTGGATAGAGAATTTGCCCAAAAACCGGTTTTCAGTGTTTATTTAGAAGGTAAATGCATAGTAAAGTCTGCTGCAGGGAGAAGTGCAACCTGTTGGGAAGGAAGTAGCATTTGAGCATCTGGCTCCTTCTCAACTTATGTTTTGGGCAAGGGTCCCAAATTTTTCAGATCATCAACTTCATGAAATTTCAGATTGTTCATCAATCCCAAACATTCATTATATGAATAAGTACTTCTTTAATAGTACTATGAATAACTAAAAATGCTACAAATGATAACAGCAACAGTAGGTAGCCTCATCAACTCTCCGGGGTCAATATTGACTACTTTGAAAAATCATGGTCTTGGGTAACAAGAAATGTCACATGGATTGACTACCATCCTATTGTTTCACATTTTCTATATTGGTAAAATAGTTTAATTTTAAAACTATGAGATAAAATGATTCAGTATTATTTGAACTGAAGTCTGTGCTACAGGTATTAAGAAGTAAAATGAATGCATTTATTTTACAGTTACAGAAGAACAGCAAATCTGTGACACTGAATATATGATACTATATGAAGCTAAAGAACAGGCTTTTCAAGTTGACATTTAAATTCCTGGAATTTGTGCAGTGTCTCCAGTGTACTTCTTATGACATGGTGGAGCAGAGGCCTGGACTATGGTTTTGCTTCAGTCAGTGAAAAAAACTTTGTTTTCTAAGAGAGGATGGAACAGCAGCTATTAATTATGAAGTTAATATTTAACCTGGTGTCCAAAAGCCAGGAGATAATGTTCTTGTACCTAGTTTAAAGCCAGATTTTTTTTTCTTTTTTGAAGTGACCATAAGCTCAACATTATATTGGCTTGTTCTTGGAGAAATATCTTTTAAGTAGTAATAAATTCTGCACCACGGTGTGGCAGTTCTGGTTTTGCTTCTTATTTATAGGGGCAGTTGGTGGTACTTTCATCGGGAATTTTTGCCTTCCCCTGCTTTGTGTGGATATGTTTACTAACATTGCTTTTGGTCCAAACTGAAGATCTCATACTATTCAGAGTATTGCTTAGGTCACACTTGGTTCTTGCTGTGATATTTTAATATCTAATTATTAGGTTTAATAGATTTTTTTTTTGTTTTAAAAAAAATCAAAGGTAGAAATTATTCAGTGGCATTCTGTTGTAAATAAACTATATATTTCCACTCTCAATATGGTTGCATGTGTATTTATTTGGTGGCTTTTCAAATACACTTTGCATTACAAAGAGGTTCAAAATGAGTAACAGCTTTAAAAACACAATGCAGTTATATGCAATATAAAACATTAACTGTGACAGACTACATTAATGCAGGTTTTCAGGAAGAAGGGACACATTCCAAGTGGGGAGAGGTGAGGCAAGAGACAGCCCAGTTCAGAGCTTAATCCTGGGAAGAGGAAATGATTTAGTATAGATAAATTCGTAATATTTCCCACAGTATAGCCGTTAGGGTAGGGTAGTAAGGGTAGTAAGGTAGTATAACAAGAATATATATGGTGTAAGCAAATAAAGAATGGAATTTTGTCTGGATTATGTTACATTGCTCTTAGACTAGGCCAGACACTAATGGAACATTAAAATTAATTTGAAATGAATGCACTGACTCAAAAAGAAACAGCATTTAAGAGAAGCACTCAGTGATCCCTAAATTCTTATCCAATTAATAAAGACTTGGTGTGCCTCAAGAACATACCTGAGAGGGAAAAAAGTGGGATGCAGTACAATTATTTAGTGAAGTGTTCTTGGCTAAAGCCCACATGCGTAAGGCTGTAATTTGAAAAAGACTTTACATTGAAGTTTTCTGTCTTGATACTAAAGCCTTTGAATCTACATTAAACAATTTTTGTCTTCACATTAAATTACGCAAATTTTAGATGTCATCTAGGTCTTTTGGTTGAAAGCAGGTAAACTCATTGCAATTCTAGAAAATTTTGGGCAGTTTTTGAAACTTATCTAAAAGGTCAGCCAAGTTTTTGAAAAAGGCATTTAAATCATAAACACAAGGAAAGAGCTCCTAGAAGAAACAAGGTTTTCTGGAAGGCTCACTTTTCCCAGTTGTCTGTGCATGTTAGAGATTACTGTTAGGATTCATTGTTATTTAGGTTGTTAGGCATCAGTTGGCTTTTGGGAAATGAGCATTTTGTGACTAGCCTTATTTATCAATGGTAGCAATTTTAAATGTGTCTTTAACTTTCAAATGTATTCTCTGGTTCAAACTGATTGGGATGACAGATATATATACAACTCCTTTCACCCTCTTGGCAATCTTTGTTTAAGCAAGATCTCAAAAATCTAGCATTAGCCAAATTTAAAACTGCCTCAAGTCACATTGCTAACTAGAATACTTCAAAGTCATGTATTCTAATATAATTCATATATATATATATATATAACTAAAATATACAATTTAGCTTCAGTTCTGCAGAAATCTAGTCCTCGATTAAAGAAAAGAATATGCTGAAAGCAAATGGAGACTTATTAGTTGTTTCTACTTTAATTCCAATCTTTTTAGTCCCTCTTGGGATAGCTGTTTTACGATGTCAGCCTCAGTACCGCTCTGGGATTTGTGATTTCTGTTGATTAAAAGAATTCATTACATTATTGTCAGTAAAAGTACTAAAGTGATCATCATAGTGGCAAAATTAGCACATATGAATCCTTTCTAAGAAATCAGGGTAGCATATAGTTTTCCCATCTTCTCCTTTCAACAGTCTGAGTTAGTCACTCTCATTTTACCTAAAGTCAGAGAGGTTTACGATAGGGAAGAAAATTATATCAAGTGCTTAAGAGGCAGTTCTGGAGGAATTGCTAGTTTATGAAGTTTATTGTTTTGTTGCTGGCAGGATAGGGAGACAGTTGCCATCTAGGTTCTCTTGTTCTCCCTATTTCCATATCTATTTGCAATAATAGAAAGGTAAACGATTATGCCAGTGTAGCCTACCAATTTTGCAGACCTGTTGAAGAAGTAAGAAGGTTGAATATACCTTGAAAGATGTATGGAGTATCTGGTTTCATAAACCACAGGCAGAAATATAATGCTAGTGCATGTTGACATCTACTGAAGCTGGGTCTGGGTCTCTGAATCATGGTTTCACTACAATCATTAGCCTTTTGGTGGCATCAACCTAACATTTTTTTAGTACAGACATATTGTTTCTTTTCATACCTTTTCAATTCAAACTGCTGTTGCTTTTCTACTGTGTCAGTGGCTTCTCTCCCCTTCTTTTTCACAAACTCTTCATTCAATCCAAATTGCTGCAAGGTGTCTTTAAAAAGCTTCTGTGCTCCTTGACAGGCACTATGCTTTGGAATAAAAAGAGAGATCTTAGAAACACTTTTCCACAAATAAATAAATAGTAATTAAAAATAAATTAAAATTCTTAAGTAAATTCTAAAATAAGATAAGTGCACGTTTAGAAAATGCATTTTAAATAGTAGGTTTGAGATAACTTAAAAATTCCTCAATTGCAAAACATTTACTGTTGTGACTTGTTCAAATAGGTAAGGTCTGTTCTTCACACGCATCTTCATCTCTTCTAGTTCTTTCTTATATTCTCTTGTTCTTTTCTGGCCGTTTTGCCTGAAACAAGAATTAAATTTACTGCCTGAAATAATCTGAATTATTCATATATGAAAAAAGCTTTGTTCTGCATAATTCGCAGAATAGAGGATACTTGGCCTTCAAAAATAAAATTGGTCTCTATTTGTCAAGGAGTTAACCCACCTTTTTAGTCTAATCTTGTAAATTAATCTTGTTCTAATACAGTGTAATTCTAGTATATTTTATTTGTTTGCATGCAATTTTGGAATTGGGAATTGTGCAAAAGCAAGTAAATAAAGTATAATAATTCTTGTATGATTGCTACATTTGGGCACAATTGAAAGCCAATCCATCTAAATAAACACATGAGTACAGACATAAACACATAAACAATAGTAAGTAATCTATATTTAAATAATTTGCTCTCAGTATTACTTGGTAAATTTATAATACTGACCAGTTTTGCTTCAGTTTTTCTTTGTATGTCTCTTCCAAACTTTTATGTGGGTCCATAGCTTTTGCTCGACAAATCACTGATTTATGTATTGCTTGGCATTTTTTTCTTTGTAGCTCTGCCCAGCGAGCTCCTTCATTCTCCTTGTATTTCTTATTTTCTTGGAGGAGTCTATAAATATAGATGTGGCCATTGGAACATATATAGTAAATAGCCCTTGACTTATGACCAGTCACTTAAATGTTCAAAATTACAACAGGCTTAGAATCTGGCCATCATAAATGCTGTATTCCACATATATGTACCCCACTGTCACGAGTGCATTTTGGGTACTTGGCCATCTTGGTACTTGGTCTTGCCTTTATGACTGGTAGATCCTGTGGTCATATGACCATAATTCACTCCCCCCCGCCCCCCAGTCTCCAGCAAAAAACTCTCCATTCCGAATAGGTTTGCACATGACCACTGCTATGGTGACAATTATGACAATTTGCTTAATGACCTCTGCAAAAAATATAAAATACGGTCCAGTCAAATGGGTGCCTCAATTTACAAGTCTAATAATTTATAAGCAGAAATATGATCCCAATTGCAGTGGTAAGCCAAGTACTACCTTTATTTATTTCAAAATTAAAGCACAAGTATATAAAATGAAGTAAAATCTGTTAATTTCTTATAAACCTTTAAAAAAAAACTTTTAAGCCTCCCCATAATGTACTTGATACCATTTTTTTCATATAATACAGAATATACTTTCAAAGATAATCTCCATCAGATGTTGATTTGGATGGGAACAAAGGAAACAAAGGGAAAGAAGTCAGTGTAAGCCACAGCATTTTGACTTGAGCAGCATTCAAATCACTTTATCTTGTTTTCTCCAATTCCAAGTCAAGCTATGATACAGCTAAGAAAGTTATGCCATTTTATGAGAAAACATTTCTAAAATATTAGTATGAATACATGTATTTTTCAACAATATTTATAAAAATGTTAATACTTACTTAATAGCACCTGCCCTCTTTCTCACTGCATCTGTAATATATATTGGAAGTGTATTGGCAGAGAGAGATGAAAGACAATTAAAAGACCGACTTCTTTGTATTGGAGCCGTAGAAGGTTGCTGAGAATCCTGAAAGAAAAATACTTTTGGCTAGATTTTTTTTTAAAAAAATCTGTGACAAGCACAATTTTAAGTGCAGATATTCTTTCATATGTGTGTCCACCATATGAGTATGTAACGTTTTACTAACTTGCAAAAGCCTTGTAAATATGTGCTCTGTTAATATATGTATTAATACATCCTGCAAAATTCCAAATTACACCATCATTACCACACAGAAAATATTCATCAACTGCTTTTTTTACCCAAGTTTCAAACAGAAAAAGTTTTATGCAAAATATGCTGGCTAGTCGTCTTCTTGTCCTACAGATATAACTTGGAAGCCTTGATAATTATGTGCTTGCTTTTAGCTTAATAATTTATTTTAAATCCTTTCAACAATTCAGAAGCTGTGTCCCATAGGCCAAAAATGAAAGTCAAATACAAATACGAAATACAGATAGTCCTCGACTTACAACTGTTTGAAGTTACTTAAAGTCATTTAACAAATGTGGGGAGAAAAGTCACAAAATGGGGCAAAACTCAATTAACAAATTTCTCATTTTACAACATACATTATGGGATCAATTGTGGTCATAAGTTGAGGACTACCTGTATCGATAACAATATTTATAAAAATAATGGGCTGAATCCTTTTCTATTTGAAATTACATTAGCATTGGACCTCAAATATAAACCGATATTGTTATGGCTGTTGTTACTATATTCCCCAATAGATATATGCTTAACCTAAAACTTTCTCACTGTTTTGAGCGATAGAAAATAATTGTTTATGTTGCGGATATATTTGCACATGTAGAAATACGAAGAAGTTAAAGCAAATCCTTTACCATCATCTTGTCACACATTTTATGTCTGCGACTGAGATTTGCTGTTCTCAGTCTGAACGGTTTATTACGAGTTGCTTCTTTAATTTCTTGTTTGGTTAGTACTTTTCTCTGAAATGCCCAGTAAAGTTCTTCAAAATCAGGCACTGAAGCATTAATTCTTGGCTTAAAACTAAAGTTGCCTTGCAGAAAACTCAACTTTTGCTCCCTATTTTTGGAGGCAATTTGGGATTTTTTATCCCTTTGTTTATTGTCAAGCTCAATGGGGGCCCAGGACTTTTCCAATAATTCCTTGGCTCTCAACTGAATACGGATTTTTCTTAAGAGTTCAGCTTCTAGGGATTAAAAGAAAAAAATAATGAACATTCATCCTATGACAATTTACATAAAAATATACAATGGAAAATGCCAAAGTACAACAATCTTTTTCAATATGATATTTGTTTTGCCTTTTGGAAGCTACCTATACCAAGCAGTATAAGCAGCTGGCTAGGAATTTTAGAGAGGCTTCTGATAGAGAAAGCTAATGCAGAAGGTATAATGAGGCCTTTAAATGAAAACAGAACACAAATCTTTAACTTAAAGTGATTATGTGTCATCAAATCAGTGTTGATTCTTTGCAATCATAAAAATTTTCTCCGGGTAAACTAAAAACCCAAAATTCAAAATATTAAAGTTGTATAATAGAAAGTTCCTGTGTGAAATATATAACCAATTTGCATTGCATATATTGTGTTGCTGAATAACTATATTTGATTAATTTACTTGCTTTTCCATTGGACAAGTCTTTGAATTGTGATTGAATAAGAGAGACAAAAGTTCAAAATCAGATTTTTGTGACATTTCCCTTTCACAAATCAAGGGAAATATTAACAACCATTACTATGTTAGGAAAGTCAAATGGGAATAATTTAATCTTTACCTTCGAGTTTATCACCCAGCATTGGCTCATATGTGGACTTGGGGATTATCTTCCTGAACTTTGGTACTATTTTCTTAGCTGGGGTTAAAATGTTCAGAAACTGCTGTCTGGTGGCCACTTTTCTCTCCTCTTCTTTTATCTGAAAGCTGAATGGTTTTTGCATTGAAAGTAGCAGCTCCTTTCTTTTTTGAGTTTCCGCTTGTCTACGGATTTCATTCTTTTCCATTATTTCCTGGTAGAGTGGCAGATAGATATGAGCAGGCACAGGTTGTGCTCTAAATTGTTTTTGGCATTCTGCAGCCTCTTGCAATTGTCTTTTGTATGCAGTTGACTCTTTTTCAGGCAATGCCTGTGATTTTAGAAACTGAGATTTTTCATGAGTTTCTCGAAGGGTCATTTTGAAGGGCTGAGGAATGGTAAAAGAGGAAATCCCAATAGCTGAGGCACTCTTTGGTTTTGAACAAGACTGAAGAAATGAGTAATGATTTTTCTCATCCTTTGAGCTATCTAAAGTGATATCAGAGAAAGAGTTCCAACTTCTTATATTATCACACCTAAGAATAAAATTAAAAAAAGTTCAGAGACACACAGATAAGTTACATTGCATAAATGAAATAAGCTAGGTGTAATTAACATTAATTAACATTTTCAAGACTGTGTATGATTTTATTAACCATTTCATTAAATATTCTTTATTTACAGACTACAATACAAAATATTCCCTCAAAAGCCAAAGAATTACTGGAAGACAAAGAAACCTACATCCCAATAAATCCAACCCAATGTAGAAACTAAATAACCTGATCACGAGAAACCATAACTTAACTAAAAAAGGTCAAACCACAGAGAACAATAGTGGTGAACAGTAGTGAATAAAAAGCAGTAGACCCATTCTGCCTTGCTTCTATGGATGCCTCAAATACACAATAATGGTTGAATAATAACTTTCAAGGCCTCTGTTGTCAGACTGAGATACATCATTGAGACAGCTAGATATGTTTTGTAGACCTGTGACAGGCTGGGAGAGGAAGAAGGTATTCCTTCTGTTCTCCTCAATGTTCAGTACTATTGACTGTGGTATCTTTAGGGCATTAACAATAGGGAGCAGGGTGTTATAATGGTTCTTCTCCTTTCTGCAGAGTAGGTTTAATTGGGTATTGATGGCGTGTGTGTGATCAGACAACTAGCCCTTAATCTCTGCTTTGTGGGCGGCTTTGTAGCTTTATCCTCTATTTTCCATCAACACCTATTTGAAATAGGTGATAATATAATCTGTTAGCACGGGGACCACTATCATCCGAACTGTGATAAAATTAGTTCTGCTAATCTGTTTTTGGTAGACCGTGTGATGCTGCCTTGGTGCTTTTCCAGTTTCTGGTGACTGAGGAGGTCTGGATGGTGAAGAACAGGCTTAGACTCAACCTATCTGTAGGTTTTCTGCCCCCTAGGATCTGGATCAAGTGATTTCCCAATATTAACACTGGATAAAGTTTCATTTACCCAATTAGAGCCTGTCAGGCATCTCTAGGACTCATGATTCCTACTTGAGGAGCAGTTGGCCAAGGCTTTTGCATAACATTGTCTTGTATGTAATTGTGTGGTTTCTAGACAAAGAAACCCTGCTTACAGTCAATCTTCCCAGATTTATTCCTGAAATGCATTATACATGGAGATCAGTGGTGGGTTCCTCCCGGTTTAGCCGAGCCAGTAGCAGTGACGATATGACGTCACCGAACCGGTTCTCTTTGTTTGGGAGCTGGGCCCTCCCGCCACCCCGCATTATTCTTACCTTTTATTTGGCCCTGCCCCAATCTATTGCTGCCTCCTGAGTCCCAGCTGATCGGCTAGAAGGAAAAAAACTGTTTGAACTCTTGCCGCGGAGCTTCAAAGGGCTGCCCTACAGCTGATCAGTGTTAAAAGGCAGTGTGGTGGTAGACTGCTGCCTCCAAAAACAATTGAGTAGACCGGTGCCTCCAAAAACAAATGGGTAGACCGGTGCCTCCAAAAACAAATGAGTAGACTGGTGCCTCCAAAAA
>JANHZT010003444.1:43409-66684 GCA_032468215.1 Stegonotus admiraltiensis | reverse complement strand
TTGCTTAATGCATTGTAAGCTGCCCTGAGTCTCCAGAGAAGGGCAGCATATAAATCGAACCAATAAATAAATAAATAGAAAGGAAGGAAGTTCAACCCAGTTCAAGTCTCACCTTAGCCATGAAAGCCAGATGGGTGATTTTGGGCCAGTCACTCTCAGCCCAACTCACTTTACAGAGTTGTTGGGGGAAAATAGGAGGAAGTTGTGTCAGATATGCTTGTCACCTTGAGTTATTTGTAAAAATAATAAAGGTGGGATACAAATAGATAAATAAATGCAGGTTGTGCAGTTTTTCTGTAGAAAGTATTGGTTGAACTGTCTTCTAGATGACTACATTGTAATTAAATGCTTCTTTAAATTCTAGCTGAAAGATACCTTGGATATCACAAAAAAAGAACATCAGGAAACTATTAGTATGTTGGAGAAAAAGTTCATTGAAGAAAAGGTAGATTATTTTGGAAATAGTAGTCATAGAGCTTCAATGTATCTAGTCCCTGCAGTAATGAATGTATACTTTTACTTTACTTTTTCTTTCTTTCAGCAACGTCTGGAAAGAGAAGCAGAGAAGAAGATTATAATGTTGGCTGAAAGAGCCCATCATGAAGCCATTGCGTAAGACTTTAATTGATATCTGTATTCCTATTTTTGTAAATATGAATGATAATGATGGTAATGGTGATGGTGATGATGATGAAGAAGAAATATGAATGGTTCTGGAAAATCAATACATGCTTCAGTCCTGGAAAAAAATAGGATACCAAGCTGAAAGTAATCCTAATACCGTGTCCCCCCCCCCAAAATAAGACCTATTCCGAAAATAAGACCTAGCTTGATTTTTACATGTGTGCCCAAAATAAGCCCTGTGTAAAGACCCTGCCCTCTCCGTTGCACCTGGTTGCATGGGGTGGGGGGAGGCACACAGTTAAAAATCAAGCAAGGGGGATGGGAGGGTGGAGCTGCTTACCTTCAGACAGTTGCAGCCAGGCTTCGCACACTCCATCTGCCTCACCTTGACAGCCCATTTCTCCTGCAGCTGCTTGCACACGTCACCCCCGGCCCTTGTTTCACTGTCATAGACCTTTTCTGAAGGCCTGTGATGGCAAAACAGAAGTGGGGGCGATGTGCACGAGTGGCGGCAAGCGGCCGCAGAAGTGGGCCAGCAGCAGCCACATGGGCTCTTGCTAGGCAGGGCTGTCAATGCTGCTGCCACAAGGTGAGACAGTGGAAGACATCCCCTGAAAATAAGTCCTGGTGCCTCTTATGGAGGCAAAAAAAATATAAGACTGGGTCTTATTTTTAGGGAAACACGGTATGTCCTTAAATAGATCTGTATCACTTCATTCTGAATTTATTTTTTGTATTGTGAAGTATTAAATAAAGAAGCTAAAATCCTTGTGCTGATAGAATTTCTTCTGTAATGAAATACTGTATGTGAAAGACACTTGTTTTGGACTTTGACTCAAAAACTGATCCTCACTGTTGGGGATCCTCCAGAGCAGGGAGATAAATAGATAAAATTCCATTGTGTAGGCAGACTTTCCATTTACGTGTTACCATATTAGAATTGGCTCAGAAAATTTGATACCAATTGCTGGATCGTTTTGCTCTTATTCAGGCAGTTGGATAATGCTGGACGAGCGGTTTTTATAGAGAATGTCCGTCTTCAAGAGGCTCTTAGTTATCACATGAAGGAGACAGAAGAGTTACAAAATGTCAAAGAAAAATTGGAGGAGAGCAATGCCTTTCACTTGCAGGAAAAGGTTTTTATTCTTCCTTTTATACTTTTTACAGTTACTATATTAGTAATACAGTGTTTCTAAACAGAGACACTGAAGAATTTATCATTTTGCATATCTTGGGAAGCTAAGAATTTTATGTAAATGGATTGGCAATTTTTGAGAGAGCTTCTCTTAGCCACTTATTGAAAACCGTGTGTGTGTGTTTGTGTTTGTGTTTGTGTTTGTGTGTGTGTGTGTGTGTGTGTCTGTCTGTCTGTCTGTCTGTCTGTCTCTCTGTCTCTCTGTGTCTGTGTCTGTGTCTGTGGTTATGCTGAGATTTGGAAATGAATATGGCATTACTTACAATACTTAATCAAGGTAGCTTCAAAATAAGTTTAGATAAAGCTGCTGTTATAGGTAACAGATTTAAAAGAAATGGCTCTGCTGGCTCAGGCTACAGTTCAAAGCAATCTTAATTTTGCACTTTGTTTGTTACAGTAACAATTATATAACTCTGTGGTGCTCACAAATAAGAGATGGAGACATAATGCTTCCTATGTCTGTTCCCTGAAACAAGTGTTCTGTACAGCTGGTACAGCGGTGACAGAGCTTTAAATCCATCTTCAGCCATGCAAGTGATTTTGAGCCAATCGCTGTTTCAGTCCAGTATAGCGTTAAGAAAAAAAGAAAGAGTACAGTGTACACTGCCTTAAATTCCTAAAAGAAATACAAGATACACAATAAATATGGGGGTAACACTAAATCTTTAAAACCAATAGTCCTTCATAGGCTCCTATTCCATGAATTTATCCTCTTTCGGGCATCTTTCGGAAACTCCACACCTATCCTATTTTGGTGCCATTCAAATTCATGGCTATCACTGTGTCTTGTAATTAATTTCCCTGGGAAATTACTATATGTAAAGGTTGGAAAATACTGTTGAGATCATCTAATCCAACTCCTTCCAGTGCAGGAATCTACTACTATAGGATCCCTGAAAAATGACTATAAAATCTTTAGTTGTTCCAATGTTGAACAATTCTCAACCATTAGGGTACTATTTGTGATACATAATCTGAATCTGCTTCTCTTGTAATGTAAACCTGTTGTTTCTCCTCTTGTTTTCTGGAATTTATGTTTACCTCACCATCAGATACTTCAGGATAACTTTCATGTTTCCAAGTCTTCATGTTTTTCCTCTTAAGTTTTTCTTCCAGATCTCTCACCATTTGTTGGTTTCCCCTAGACACACTCCAGGTTGTCAGTGTCCTTCATAAAATAGCTTTCCTTCCTGCATGCTACATTTTATGTATAGTGATAGCCTGACCAATGTAGAATGGAGAGTGGCAATGACTTCTCAGTATGTGGAGACCATAATGAGATTATGTAGATTATGTCTCACAAATAATATCTTAATATCATTCTTTTGACTTTTTCCATCCAAATGGAAGATGCGGTTTACAGAATTGCATCTTGTAAGTAGAACTTGCATTTGATATATAGCAATTGCTAATTTTTAAAAATGGGTTAATAGCTTTTTATACAAGAAATCTTTTTACTTGTTTTCTAGAGGATCTAAGGACACAAGTCTATTCAATTTCTGTCCTGATTTCCATCCATTATTGCATCTTGTCAAGGTCCTCTTGAAGCTTATTACTAAGGTATATTTGTCTGCTAAAGTGATTACAATATCCTCCCCTCTCCTCATATCATCTACAACTTTAATAATCATATTAACCTTTTATCCAAGCTATTTATAATTACGGTATGTTGAGTGGTACAACCCCTGGAATGTAATGTATCACTTAATATTTCTATCTAGCTTGATTCAGAACCACTGACAAAAACTGTTCATCCAGATTTATCCATCCCACATTTTGCCATCTACTCCATTAGAATTTCATTGACTGTCTTGCTCAGCTAAAAACAAGAATATAATACCCATGGCATTTTTGTGGTGGATTCAACTGATCGCTCTATCAAAAAAGAGTATCAAGTTGGTTTGGCATCATTTATGCTTGCTGTTCTACTAAAATATGCATTGTTTTCTAAACGTTCACAAAATATCACCGGACAATCTTTTCCAAGCTGTTGCCCAGTATCAACATCAAGCTGACCAGTATCTAATAACTTGGGCTCTCTTTTCCCCCGTTTTTGATGATATAAAGAATGTTTGCTTCTCTGGCACTATGACTGTCCTTTGTGATATCTCAAAGATCATGGAAAGACCCTCAAGATAAATCTTCAAAACTCTCAGATGTCATTGATCTGAACTTGTGTTTCAAAACTCTTCACTTCAAGTGTTTCAAAACTCTTCACTTACTTTGGGTTATGAGTCCATTTTTTCAGTTGTTCTGCTTAGACTCATTGGAACAAAGTTTCCCATTGGAAAGAATACAGAAACAACTGTTCCATTCTTAACAGTTGTTATTGTCCAGAAATTCTTCCTTATTTCTACCTTGGATCTCCCCCTATGAACTTCCACCCATTGCTTCTTGTCTTATCCTCAGCAATATGGAGAATGAATTAATGCTGTCTTCCAGTGGTAGCTCTTCAAGTATTGGAAAACTGCTATCATGAGTATATCATATGTATATCATAAGCATATCATATTGTATTATATCATATATCATATCAATTATCATATTATGGTATATGGGCCAACATAGTGATTAAGACACCAGCCAGGAGACCAAAAGTTCTAATTTAATCAGAAAATTTATGTAATAGAATAGAATAGAATAGAATAGAATAGAATAGAATAGAATAGAATAGAATAGAATAGAATAGAATAGTTTGAAGGGACCTTGGAGGTCTTTTAGTCCAACTCCCTGCTTAGGCAGGAGATCTTGCTAAGATTTCTCTAGGCTTGTTGAAATAGGCTGTCGTGAAATCTAGCTCTACTATGTGCTATGTGAAATACTTTATCTATGTTAAATCTCCTTCCAATCAACTTCATTAAATGATACCTGATTCTGGTCTTTTCAGAGAGTGGTATAAACTCCCAGTTTGAGAAAACTGACAATTTTTTCCATGGCATGTATGATTTTATACATCTCAAATATATTCCTTCTCAGTCATCATTTTTCCAAGTACTTTGACATTTATTTCAGTTGAACAACTCTTTTAATTATGGTTTGGTTAGCAGGGAAGCTACAGTCAATTTGTTCCAAAGAATAAATATCTAATAATGTTACATGCTATCTGGAAGGATTCAGCCTTGATAGAAGACACATGCTTCAAATACATGAAACAGGATTGGCAAATGATACATTCATGACCAATTCTTATTTGCCATTTTGATAATTTAAAAAATTGATTAATGTTTAACAATAATTTTCTGTCTTCCTTGTTCCTTGTTTTTTAAGGAAACCAAAGACCTTTTGATTAAGGAGAAGGTTCTACAAATTACTCAGCAGAAAGCACTAATCCAGGAACTTCAAAACAAGGTTAAAAAACTAGAAGAAGCAGTTAATTATATGGCTGGAGAATTTAAAATAGAAATAAAAAAAACAGAAGAGAAGGCTTTGGTACAGAACCAAGCAGCTCGAACAGAAATTGAAAAGCTGGAGCAGCTGTTGGAAATGAAAGAAAGAGAAATGAGTAGAGTGAAGAAATTAGCCAGGAACATCTTGAATGAAAGGACAGAAGTGGAGAAATTCTTCTTAGATGCTCTGGAGCAAGTCAAACAAGAGATTATAAGCAGCAGAAAGTGTTACAAGCAGGTGGCCCAAGCCGCCTATCAAAGGAAAATGATGGCAGCATTTACAGGGAAAGAGGAATACCCCAGAATCAGAACATTTAATGGCAGTGCATATAGCACAAATAGTGTGCAAATGGACCTTTTGGAAGCAGAGAAATGGTACATGTGGTGGAATTTTTGGAAGTTTTAGTTTCTGGTCACTTTGGCTATTAGTAATAGAAACTGAAAGGAAGTTCTTTGGAATAACATAGCTTGGTTTGGAATATTTTGGGATAGGAAAAAGAAATAATTCCATGTGCAGTAGTATGTTATAATGACTAATGCTGGCAAAGCAAAAGATAATTGAAAAGAAGAATCCTGAATAAAAAAAGATTATCCTATTCCTTTGATTTCCATCTATATATATAATTTATCGTTATTTCCACTATCTTCATTAGAAAATAATAAAGCTAAGTTTTTTTTACTTTTATAACGTCAAAAGTCAGCTCCTTAAAATATACCAATAGCATTAAAATTCAAACAATATTTTAGACAGGAAGAAGGAACCAGAAAAATATTTTGTCAGGTGTACTGTCCAACTCAGACTTACGTAGTTTTTCCTCATCATATTCCACTCTGTGTATAAGGTTATGTGACCAGATTTGATAGATTTGTGGCCATTTAATGTAATAGGAAGTTTTGATCTCTGGAAATTGAATACATTCAAATTATACTTTCAGACTTCTGAATACTCATATAAGAGACAAAATGAATGCCATTTTTCTATTATGTATTTTTTCTACAATTTTATCGTTTTTAGTATGATATAGTGGCAGTTCTGATCCAATGAAATATCAGATTTCAAAGGATGAAATATACTAGTTTTGTTTTGGCTTCAACATCATTGTGTAAAGAACATTTTTCAATTTTCTCTTAAGAAAAAATTATTGAAACTGTTTTAAAATCTGAGTAGGTGAAATTTAAATATGTTTAGTCAAGTGTTTGCTTTCAGAAGTTTTAAGATTTTAAATATTAAAAAAGGGATAGGTATGCAGAATTCATCACCAATTAAATCCTTATTAAAGATATGTTATCCCAAGTAGAAAATCTTTGTGATAAAATAACCATTCTAGGATCACTAACAATGTCAAAAAGAATACGATAGTCCTCATTTAGCAATTGCAATTTGTAGTTACAACTGTGAAAAACATTGTTCGCACATTTATGCAAGTCTGTAAAGCAAAGGAAATCTGAAGGAAGACTGTAAGCACTAGTTGTAGTTTTAGTGACTGCTTTGATTATACTGATGAGCTGTGATTCATTACATCTTTTGTGTGTGTATAGGACAAATATTCAGAAGGGGAAGGTGGACATTTCTGAACTGACCTGGGAGCAGAAGGAAAGAGTATTGAGGTTACTGTTTGCAAAAATGAATGGCTTAAGACACCGGTAAAGTCCTATTTATTAAATTATCTAGAGTTGTAAAATTTTAAGGATTCATCCAAATTGTAGTTTATTTCCTAGCTTATTACATGGATGCTAAATTTTAAATATGGAAAATTGCTACCACAAAAAAATGGCTATTTAGTTTAAAATATGACTACTGTTATAGACATTTTCATCTGTATATTTCTTATCCACTGCTATTCTAGTGACTAGCTAGAAAATAAGCATCAAAAAAATACATGGCTGCTTGTGAATCAGATGTCCTTTGTATATTTAGAAATCAAAGTTTCAAAGTGGAGACACTATGAGTTATAGATGTAATTTTGAATCATAGCAACCTATATATACAGTACTGAATTAGTGGATCTTATAGACAGTTGTAAAAGAGAAAACCTATTATAATTAATATTTACTACCAACAGTGAGCTTTATAGAGTATCGGTATCATTGAGTGATTCACATTTTGAATTAATCCATGGTTTGTTTAACATTAATTTATTATGTCACAAACAATTGCTAAAGAAGAGTAGGTGGAGCTGCATAACAAATTAATTCAGTATACGGTTTCTTTGATCTTATCTTAACATCTCTATGAACCCAACTACGGTAGTAGTTACTTGAACAAAAATGAAAGAAGAAAATAAGAGAGACAGGGTTACTAATGGAGAGTGTAAGGCTTATCTTTGTTAATTGCTATGGAATTAGTCTTGGTTACTTATGAACAATTAATGTTTAGTGATTGATTAAAATTATATTCTGTATATCAAAAAAGATCTGAAAAATTGGCATCAGATTCTTCAAATAATTGGTTTTAGGAGTTCTTTAAAAATGCTTTCCTGAGGTACTGTACTTCATGGGGATTTCTAAACAGAGATGGATTCTGATTTGTTGAGGACTGAAGCTATGGCCATGCTCCTATAGAGTATTATAATTAGCAGAGCCTTTTTGCAGACTTGTAGCAGATTACAAACTTATGTCTTTTTTGTCTAATAACATCTAAATACTTTCAAAATGCAAGTTTTGTATTTCCTGCCATAAATTAATTTTTATCTTTGTTTCCACACTATGAAGCAGAGCCAATCTGGTGGGACAATATGGCTCTAAACACAAGATTCAGATTTCAGTACTTTTTTATTATAACGTTTATAATTCTGCCATTTCTTCAGGCCCTTAAGGCAGTATAGCACACTCATTCTTATATTTCCCCATATGAAGGTTGTGAGATGAATTGGACTAAGAGAAGTGATTGGCCCGAAGCCACCCACTGAGCTTCCATTTGAACATGGATTTCCCTGGTCCTAATCCATGCCTTTAACCTTTAACTGGAAGTGGTTGTTTATCATCGTTGGCTTGATGAAATTTGCATGCCATTTGCATGCAAGTGGGTCATTCCCAGAGAATTATTTATATCAGAGTCTCAGTAAATTGATGAAGTAATGAAAGACAACTGGGAATGGTTCATCCAGAAGATTACCTACCTATTGAATAATTAGATAACAGTAGTTGATTATTTACATTGATCACGGCACATTACAATCTAGAATGAACATAGCTCTTCTAGCAGAGATCAGGGACATTTTTGCTATTTTGTGAGTGATGGAAAGGAGGAGACACTTTTATCCTATTGACTCCATCATTTCTTTGCAGATTATAAAACCTTTGATTATTGTTTACCAAATCAGTGATAAAAGTTTCAAACAAAATCTTGAAACTGAAAAAAATACATCAATATTATTTACTTTCATTTCATTCAACTCTTGCAACAAGGGTTATAGTATGCAAATAAAAAATAATAATTGAGGCCTCATTAACTCACCATTTATTCTGTAATTTCTGTTTCATAGGAAATACAGTCAAATTTTGGTTCCTGTAACACCAAGCAATTTTAATTTGGCAGAAACAAAGGCATCTGAGTAAGAGATTACATCTTTTTATTAATTTTAATTAATTTTCTAATACTTTACATACTGAATGAATATTGCTTCCAAGGGATGAGTTTTTTGGTTTTGTTGTGTCTGACTCTGATTTATTGTTTATCTGCAGTTGGACATGTGCAAGTAATAACTTTCAGGGCAGTATGTTTTGTGGATGTTTTTTTCTTCCAACATAATCTTTTATCTAACTAATTTAAACATTTTATTACTACTTTAGATAGTACTTGTGTAAGTGAGGCTGACCTCTGTGCACATCTGGGTGATGAATGTGTGTAATTATTTATGATGATTTATATTACAATTTTCAAGTTAACTAACATACTTTCTATAAAACATAATACAGACCCTAGAAATGTTGGCAGAAGTATGAAATATTCAATTTGTTAATAGATGTATGGGGAGAAAAGATCAGAGCAGGGCTATTCTGATGTATGTATTAAAACAACCTGCTTTTACTCTGCATAGAAGCACTACAGTTCTTCTTTGTATTGGAGGCCCCAAAGTAATAGATGCACACACATAATCTATTAAAGATAATGTACATTTGTGTTGCTAATCAAAATAGAGAAAGCACACAAAGCATGAAGAGCAGGGGTGGGTTGCCCCTGGCTTGGACCGGTTCGCACTGCCCCGGATGTCATCATCGGCGATCTGCACATGCACAGATCCCGTTGTGCGATCCCATTGCGAACCGGTAGTAAAGGTAAGTAGAACCCACTCCTGATGAAGAGCATCTGCAATTCTTAACATTCCTTAATATTTTCACTCTCGATGCAGGAATATGGGGAACTGACAGTGGGGAGCTGGCAATATTCTAGCTGCCACCCAATTGTTTTTCCTATAGGAATTTATTTATTATCCCAATTTATTAAATTATATTAAATTACAATTTATTAAATTACATTAAATTATAATTAAAGAGGCCCTTTAACTTTTGAATTCATCCTCTCTTTTACTTCCCCACAGCAAATTTGATCCCACTTTGTTGTGGGATCTAATTTTGGAGACCAACATTTCTTTCTAACACTTAGTAGGGTTGAAAATAAAAGGGGAAGATAAATAAGGTCTGGACATTTTCTTGGCCTTAAGAATGGGCATAATACCTCTAGACTAGTTGCTTTTTTTTGTTGAACAAAGGAGCTATTTTGGCAGGCCCTAATGATGAGAAAGAAATGCTAAATTTTAGTGATGAGGGAAAATTCCTGAATAACAGTATAACTGAATAACATTAGCACTAAATATGTTGAATAGGTATAGTAATTGAAATTGTCTTTATCCATTTTTGTTTTTTATTCTCTGGTATTGTTTATACTTGCAGTAATGTTTGTGTAGCAGTAATAATTACTTTGGAGTTTAGGTATCAGTTCATTATGACTCATTCTCTAAAATCAAGTTTCCTAAAGAGCAACTCCTAAGGCAGTGATGGCTAACCTTTTCCGGATGGTTAACCTTTTCACGTGCCCAAAGCGCACGTGTGTGCATGAAGGAGCGTGCATGCGCCTGAACCCCTAAAATGTAATATATGTGCAGCCCCCCCACATGCCCCCATGTGTATGCGCAGCAGAGACCCGAAGACCAGCTGGCTGGCAGGAGGCACACACACATGTGCGGTGGAGCTGAACTGGGGCGACAACTCATGTGCCTACAGAGAAGGTGCTGTGTGCCACCTCTGGCACACGTGCCATAGGTTCGCCATCACGGTCCTAAGGGGTAACTTGAATAAATGGAGTTACAACCTGAGAAATTTTTGTTCCAAGAATAAAAATGTAGCTGTATTCCTGATGAAATTTGAAATTTTAAGGCTAAGATACAGAGGACAACCAAATATATATCACTCCTGATTTTTTCCCCCTATTTTTTACAGAGGTGATGCAGTTCCTGTCTATGCTTTCATCACTCAGCAAGCACCATTATCTGAATCATCTCATAAATCATCACCCCTCCCAGATATGCAGCTTATACCACCCGAATAGATTAGCATGGATGCTAATCACAAACTCACTGAAATTATAATTCTTCTGTTCTCAACATTTAATCACCTCAGATGTATAAGGTTACTCATGCTGCAGCAATGAAATCACTGTTTTTGTGTGTTACAATTTGGCTTTACATCAGGTCAACTTGAAAGATAACATAATTGCTTCTTTAAAGAAATAACTGATGGCTTTCCTCAAAACGTAGCCACCTACACATTAATTCTTTAGTTTAAGAAGTTATTTGAAGGGTTGTGCATTCTTGAATAAAATTGATTAAAATATGTTGACAAGTATTTTAAAAGCGTATTTTTGTGAAAAAGTAATGAGGATTCTGGTAAGGAAATATCCCTGAAAGAATTCTCCAGTGGGTCAGGGATTGTCTAATATGAGATACAGATGAACAATTTTTTTTCCAGGTTTATATACTGAATCTTTCTCTCACATATGAATATCTGGAGGTCAAATACCAGTGGCAGAGTCTGGCAATTTTGGTTTTTCTTAAAGGCAGCTTTTACTTTCATCTAAGCCTTTTACTTGCTTTCAATATTTTCAACCAGCATGGCCAATGATTAGCACTAATTAATCCAAAACATTTGTAAACCCACTGATTGTTGTCCTTGAATGGAGGCATGATTTAGCATCCTGTTCAAATAATATCCAGTATTTACACTTTGATTTAGTATTAGAAGTATTTCTATTATTAGATTATTAGTCTGAAGAAAACCAAAAGACTTCTGAATTTAGTAGTATTTATTCATGATTAACATCAATATGCAACTTTCAAGCATATGGATGAATAACCTGTTCAGGTAATAGTGATCCGTTTTTAAGCACCTGTTAGGTACAAAAGCTAATTTGATTAGACAATAGAAAGCAATAGTATATTTTCCAAATTTACGGAAATATCTTCTGATCTTTTAAAAAACTCCATGTGAAGACCATATGTAGCCCCCAAATAGCATCATCCTTTATCTCTAAATTTAACACGTGTATTACTCATAGCTAATCAATACATACTATATTGCTGAACAACCCAGAGATCTCAAGATCAATAATATGTATACTCAAGTTTATAAAATCACAAATGTCTTTGTAACTAGTGCTAGAATTTACCCTTCTCCACATATATTTGACTAATGAAAAATATCACAATCAGATTAAAGCAATATTGATAGAATAAATTGCCTCTATAAAAATATGTTGCTTTCTTGTGCCATTCGTTCAGCACTACTAAAAACAAAGCTCAAACACATCTAGTTCCAAATATATTCAGTGCATAAATAGTATGTAGGCACATTCATGTATAAAATTAAAATTCGTTGATTTTGTATGGCTAAAGGGAACTAAAATTCTAGTGAAAGTAAGGCTTCACTGCTTCTTCACAAGGCCATGCTCTCAAAACAGCTCTATGTAATGTTCTCCTGGATTTGCCTCTCCCAAAATTTACTTTCCCCATCCTAGTATGAGATACAATCATTCCAGCATATGCAGGATTTCTTGCAAAAAAGAAGTCTTAAAAGCAATAGGACATACCACCCATAAACAGAGTGATAGCAACTATTGTTAATAGCTGGTTCCCAGAAAAACTAATTCTGTAGGAAGAGCTTGCATTTTCAACACTATCACATGAATAGGAACAAAACCAGATGAAGCAGATACTGCTTTGGCCTGATTACTCACCATAGAGTATGGTTAAAAAAAGATACCCCATATATAGATAGAAATTAAATCTTGTGTTAAAAGGCTCTATTCAACTGATTGGAAAGGATGATCCTGACATGAAGACGTATCTGTATTTCCAGGGCAAGAATGGCAACTCAAGAATAGCCTGCACCATCCCAGATGAAAAATACTTTTAACAACTCCAGCAAGTATGTCAGCTGACTTTAGTTCCCCATGGTTGGCATAACTACTGCAGGCTTGGTAACAGTGGCATCTTCCTCTTTCCATTGGGAAATAACTGTCTTCAGCTGTGTATAGAACTGCACCCCCTGAAAGAAACAGAATACTAAGGTATAGAAACAGAATACTAAGGTATAGAATTTATGCCAGTTTATGATGCAAAATCATTGCAACTTAAGAAAAAAACTTGAGACAAGCTCCTGGAAGTTCACTACAAAATACAATAGGCTACTAAGCACATTCCTCCCCCGTTCACTTTCACAGACACAATAACATAAACACCTTTTTAAAAAAGCAAGTTACCTGTTTGCCATAGAAATTGGTATCCCCTCTAAAAGATCCACGAGAGCCAGTGAAGGAGAACATTGGCAAAGGCACCGGAATAGGAACATTCACACCAATCTAAATCAAAACCATATTAACAATACTGTAATAGAGCACAGGTAGCAATCAACACAGAATGCTAAAAAGAACGAGTCCATGATCAGGATGCCCTGCATTCAAATCCATACTCTCCTGTAGCAGAACTCTCTCTCCTAGAACAATTTTTGAGCAATTTGATGTTTTGCAACCTCATAATCAAGCAATATATGACTTCTTTTGTATAGATATGTAATTATTGGAATGACAGCAAGAGAAGGTGAGAATTTTAGTCTTTCTCCCCTGCTACAATCCTAATGAAAAATACTCTAAATTTTTAGACTGGGAAAGTTAAGTAAGCCAAATCAATCTAAGAGAATTTAAAATTGCAAAGATCTTCCCTGCCTGTCAAGCTTGTACTGTTATGACAAAAAGCTGTCAGACAAGAGAATAACACTTTTCAGTCATTTTCCACTCACTGATTTTGATGGAAGATAAGTCAATTTTGATAGCATCATGGGAAATATCCTTTCTTCTATTTTGTGATATATGCTGACATAGTTCTGACAATCCAAAGAACATGTGTCAATGGGCTCTTTTATAGATTTTTTAAATAGGGTGGACCTCTGTCTTTCAAAACAGAAATTAAGCAGTTCTCTGGTGCATTAGGTACCCACCAAAAAATGTAGTCTAAATCCCTCTCCAGGTTGTTTCAGTTCTAGCAAATACTGTCAACTCAAGTACTTTTCACTTCAAAATATGTTCTTGTTTAATGCAAAAATATATTTCACATTTCATTTAATTTGTTTCTCAGTTCACCATCAATAAATGGCAAATAGCTAGAGAGAGAAAAACAATGGTGTAGTCTGCAGTGCAGTATTACCGACAGGACTCATTTTATGATGCAGCAAGACTAAGAAGCAAATGAATGACTCGTTTTATGACTAATTATATGACTATAATTAAATATTCAGTAGTAATAAAACTGTGAGGCCTATATATGTCACAACTTTCCATCTAAACTACTTTACAAGTCATCTGAAAAATTCGCACATTAGGAAATTGCTTTGATCTATCTAGTTTCTACTCAAAACAAGTTATATATAAAAGATCCTCTTTTATTTACCTGTCCAACATCCACTAAATGGGAGTATTTCCGGGCAGTGGCGCCATTAGTGGTGAAGATTGCTGTTCCATTCCCATAAGGATTGTTATTCACTATTTCAATTGCTTCATCCAGACTGTTTGCTTCCAAAACCACTAGTACTGGTCCAAATATTTCCTCCTTATAGCAGGTCATATTAGGCTATTAAAACAGAAAAACTTGAAATGGCATACACTTCAGAGAAATAATGCAAAAAGTCTTATTATATTATAGAAAAAATAATTTCTGTTCACAAAGCATGGTTCACATGTCTTTCACATAACCATTGAGGCAATAACTACCATTTTAGGCTCTGATTGTCCAATACTATACACAACATGGATCATCTAAGAAAGAAGAGGAAGGTATTTAAGGCATTTTTTTAAAAAATTAAGCAGCAAATTCCTAAGTGGGGTAAATTATTCTAATTAAAAATTCAGTATGCAGAGTTCTGGCTGATGTCACAGCGAGACTGGACATGAGGGGCGGGTCTCTACACTTCCATGCTGAGTTCTCCCCATTGGTGAGTTCTGAAAGGAGCCAAAGCTGCCCTGTAGGGGTGGTGAAGCAGAGGGAGAGAATGGGATAAATGTTTAAAATGAATAGTCAGGACACAGATGCAGATAGGGATAAAGATCCAAGATAGGAATAAGGGAGGCAAGTTAAAAAAATGAACAATTAAAGCTTTAAAGCAGGCAAGAGATGATGGATAGAAAGGATTTGTTTTTAATCATGGTGGCATGATTAAAAGTTAGAATGGGGATAGAAATAACTTGAGGAATTAACAAATATGATTAATATCACTATTTTTATTTGTACTAAAATGTAGGATACCCAGGTGCCATACTGTTCACACACTGACATGGATATAATGAAAAATAAAATAAAAAACTTGAAACAAAAAAAATCAGCAATAATGGAATATAGAATAATGACTGGAAAAGAAAAATGTAGAATAAAATGGTATGTGTGGGGAGGATTAATGCCTGGAAGCTCAAACAAAAATAGTCCTATTAAGAAATCAGAAGAAAGAAAAAAATTGCAAAAATTTTGTTACAGGTCCCACATAAATACCATAAGCGACAACCTGCAAATGTTTTGACATAGCATGGTATGCTGGCCAGGACAGCAATTTAGCTATAGAAACTAGATCCCAATTCAGATATAAAATGCACTAGCTGACCTTAATTCCCTGATTGCTACAGAAGACCTGCAATCTAATCTTAGGCAATCTTTCTTAGAAGCCAGACTCTGTAAACGTAACGAAGCTTATTTTCATGCGACTCTTACAGAATCAGTGTTCCCTGATGTAAAGAAAGAAATCAGCTCTTCTCCCTGTTTGCTGTTCCTCCTGCATCATTTTAACATCATCTTTAGCTCTAGTTTGATTAGAAACAAATATGTAATACTCATGGCCTGCATCTTTCAATAATCCTTAACCTTCTGCAGAAAAGAAGTGTATCTTCGAACAGATAGCTCCTATCAACTCTGACCTTCATAATAAATCTTCATTCAGTACAAAATTCCACTAGGTGGGCATTTATATGTGCACCGAGAACTACACACATTGCACTTCTGCTCCACGAGCTACATTGGCTACCTATTTTATTTATTAGATTTTTATCCCACCTTTATTACTTCTAAGTAATTCAAAACAGTATGTAACATTCTGCAATACTCTTTCCTATTCTTTTTTACCCACAATAACCTCATGAGGTGAGTGATTGGACCAAAGTCACCCAGCAGCTTTCATGCCTAAGGTAGAACTAGAACTCAGTCTTCTACTTTCTAGGCCAGCACCTTCAACACTAAACCAAACTTTGCTTATGGGTTCAATTCAAGGTGCTGGTTATAACCTCTAAAGCTCTATATAGCATGGGGCCGGGTTATTTGAGAGACTGCCTCTTTCCATTGATTTCTACTCCTCCCATCAAATCCAACAAAAGAGGCTTGTTGAGTTCCATCCACTAGAGAATGTAATCTGGTGGGACCTGGAGGTCTATATCTGCTGCTGCACCTGCCCTATGGAATATCATTCCCCAGGGATTTGGCCGGCCCTGAGTTTGCTGGTCTTATGGAAGGACTTAAGAACTAGCTTTGTCCTCTGGCCTGATCAGAAAGTGGTGTGGAGTTTATAAAATGGATGTACTGTTCTTGAATGTCTGTGCTTTCCCAGTGACTGTACTGTACCACTCTTAATTATTTGTTTTTAATGAATGTATTGTTTGATTTTGTTTTATTTTATTTTGGGAGGGGATAATGTTTATGTTTTGACTTTAGGGCACGCAGAGTAACAATATGACATGGGCAGTTATAGTAATTGAATGAATGAATGAATGAATGAATGAATGAATGAATGAATGAATGAATGAATGAATGAATAAATCTATCTATCTATCTATCTATCTATCTATCTATCTATCTATCTATCTATCTATCTATCTATCTCACCAACTCTGCCAGGAATACAATCTACAAGAAAACATCCTCAGTTTGAATCCTCAGTTTTTATTGTTCTTATTTTTTATTTTACTTGTTGTTTTTATTTTATTATACAGCAGGCGTAAGTTCATTTTTTTTGCTTTGTTTTTGGACTGTCTCCTATTTAACAATAATTTTTACTGCAGTTGTTAACAAATTACCAATTAAGTGACTCCAGCTTCCCTAATTAACTTTGCTTGTTGAAAGCCTCCTGGGAAGGTCACAAATCACAAGATACTATAAGTACCATAAATGTGAGCTGGTTGCCAAGCACTGAAATTGCTATATCATGTAACCATGGAGAGGAGGGTGCAACCGTCTTAATTTTGAAGCTGGATCACAAGTCACTTTTTCCGAGACCCTTCAAGCCATTGTTAAATGAATGGTCCTAAGATGAGGACCATCTGTATTTTCAATTTCACAGAAAGTTAGTAGAAAGGAATGCTGTTACCTAATGTGTCACTCGACAAGCTGATCTTGTCGATTGAAAGGTCAGCAGTTCAGCGGTTTGAATCCCTAGTGCTGCGTAACGGGGGTGATCTCCTGTTACTTGTCCCAGCTTCTGCCAACCTAGCAGTTCAAAGCACGTAAAAAATGCAAATAGAAAAATAGGGACCACCTTTGGTGGGAAGGTAACAGTGTTCGGTGCGCCTCTGGTATTTAGTCATGCCGGCCACGTGACCATGGAGACATCTTCAGACAGTGCTGGCTCTTCGGCTTTGAAACAGAGATAAGCACTGCCCCCTAGAATCGGGAAAGACTAGCACATATGTGCGAGGAGAACCTTTACCTTTAATGTGTCACTGGCACAGTGCCGCATTATTTGCATCACCAATATAAGCGTTAATTCTAACAATATCACGGAAAATATGTTGCTACACTTCTCCAAACACTATTATTTGGTAGGGTCCTGATACAGATAATGCTCAAAACGTACAACCACAATTGAGCCCAAAATTTCCATCACTAAGCACAACAGTTATTAACTGACAGTTATTGTGCCCCTTTAACAATCTTTCTTGCCACAGTTCAGAATCACTGAAGTTGTTAAGTTAGTAATTTGGTTGTTAAGTGAATCTGGCTTCCTCATTGACTTTGCGTGTCAGAAGATCACAAAAAGTGATCTTATGATTCCGGGACACTCCAACTGTCATAAATACATGAGTTGTCAAGAATCTGAATTTTGATCATGTGACCACAGGGTGCTGCAACTGTCATGAAAAGTGTGAAAAATGGTCAAGTTGCTTTTTTCAATGCGGTTGTAACTTTGAATGTCACTAAACAAATGGTTATGAATGGAGGACTACTTGTAACTTAGCATTTCCTCCTCTACTCTTTGTATTGTTTTTTGGCAGGATATAGCTGCCAATGCCTGCAATCTAATTCTTGGATACGCTTTGTAAATATCTGCATGCTAGCCTAAAATCAGTATCTAAATTTTGAGTACTTATGATGCCTATTTATATTTTATTTAGAAGTAGGATTGAGCATATCTACCTTTATAATTTCTTAACTTTCTCCCCTTTTTGATATAAATAAATCATATTTTTCTCATTTCACTGGCAGATCATTTACAATCTAGTCAGAATCCACTTTATTGCAAAGTAAGCAAGCTTCAGGATATTTTCAACATTTCAAAAAATAATCAGACACAAATTCTTTTCATATGACAGAAGAATTATTTCTTGGATCATTTTAGATTTCCCTTCTTTATTTTTAAAACTGGTAAGAATGATCAATGCACTTAACTCACCTTGACTTTACCAAGAATAGTAGGTCCAACAAAATTTCCATTTTCAAATCCTTTCACTCTGATTTTTCGACCATCGAGAAGAACATTAGCCCCTTCCTTTGCTCCACTGTCAATCAATTGGCAGACCCGTTCCTTAGCTTGTGGACTGATCAGGGGTCCCAGATCTGCTCCAGGCTGATCTCCTATAATACACAAAAATTGCTCACAGCCTGAAATCAGGCTTCATTAAAACTGCAAAAAAATAAGCACAGTTAAACAAAATATTCTGTAACTAGTCATCAGGCTGTACTTAAGATTGCTATTTAGTATTGCTTTTAATAATTGCTATTTAATATTTGTTCAATATAAGTTTTCTTTATCTAAGGTACAATAGCCATCATGTTATTTAATTTAAGCAACTGTTTCAAACTCTTTGTGTTTACTGCTGTACTCCTTCCTTTAAATACCCAGGTATTTGCCTAGTCAAATAAGCCACTCTATGTTTTTTTTAAAAATACTGCAATAAGCATTTTGGTTGCTCTTGTAGGTACCTTATTAAACAATATTTAACTATCTCACCTTAAGAAAATTATAAATTTATCTAATAACTTGTAACAGCATTTGCAATGGTCATTTGAGCTCAAAATGAATATTTCAGTATCAGATGCCCTCAATTCTACAAAGCGCTGGAACATAGCTGAAAGTGACCCCTGCTTTAAGCCAAGAATAAAAGAGTCACTGAAGTTGTTTATGTTAAGACTAACATGGCAAGAATGGAATCGTTTTGCTCCCATCCATCTGCTACAGAAGGAAGGATGCAAGGAACTTGTTTACCTGTTCTCTGGCAGAAAGAACCCTTGGTTCCAACTGCTAGTTACTCTTGAATTATGGTAGCAAGGGAAAAAGACATTGTACCATTAGTTAGAGGAACAAGAACCATCAACTGCCTGTCCTCCTAATCTGCAAACCTGGTACAACTTTATTTTATTTTTTTCATTTTACGTTGGTGAATTTGGAATATAGTTCTGGTAAGCAGGATATAAATGGATAAAATAAAGACCCATTGTGATACGCTGTGATTGTCTACATCGATCAGCTTTCCTCAGTCTTCCAAATTTGGTGTGTTTCAATTTTGAAAACCCTAAATAAACATAGTAAAATGATAAAAATTCCAGGAAATGATTCCGCTCATCTAAAGGGAATCAGATTAGGAAGGCTGTTCTACATGCAAGCAACTGCCCATAACAGACCAGATTATAAAAACACACCTGCATTAACACGCAAGTTCTTTGCTTTTTCCACCAGTTCTGGTAGCCATTTCCGAGACTCCCCTACCAAGACTGCAGCAGATAATGCCATGCACCGCTGGCCAGCAGCTCCAAAAGCTGCTCCAATCAGTTGATTTAGTGTGTTCTCCTTATTGGCATCCGGCATCACTACTCCATGATTCTTAGCTCCCTACAATATAACATACAGGCCCTCAAATGTACTGAATACACATTTCATAGCCATCTCTAGATCTCAGGGACCCAATTGCTGCCTTTCTGTTAAATATGCAGGCAAGAAGTTAAGAACAGCTGAAGTATGTAAAACATACAAATCTCATGCTTGATGAAAAGCTGACAATGATAAAGAAATGTTGGAAAAGCCCCATATGCCATGCATTCATGCACAACATTGTGACTGTCTAGCAAAATTGTACAAAGGAATTGTTTTGATTGACGTGGGAAACATAATTCAATTACATAAAATTTAATTAATCATGTACGACAAACTTCAAGATGTGTCACCTAATTCCTGTAATTCCTAGTTAGCTTGTCTTGTTTTCTGCCCTGCATTTATTTACTCTGGGGTTTTTTGTGGCACAATATGCTGGCTAACCAATTCCAAATGAAGGTAAGGACTTGAAGATGGGAAGGCAGAATGTATACATTTTAAGCAAATTTTAAATATTATATTATTCCTTAGCTCCCCAATAATTTGTATTGGAACAGGGAATGTAATACTCTATCCAGCACTGAAAATAACTAGGAGATATAAGAATAAAAATAAAAAACATTTTGACTAAAGAGTTATTCAGTGGCCCCATTCATACAGAACATTTAAGTCAGGATTTTTAAACCTATGATACAAAATAAAGGGAAGCCTAGCATTAGAAACCAAACCGTTGTGCCTTTTTCAATACACATAGATATAACTTGTTTAGCTGTATTTGAAATGCCAATCTTTTAATTTTTGTCATTTCAATGAAACTGCAAATCAGACCTGCAGCTCAAAGCACAAAATAATATTTCAAATAGCTTGATACATAGTATTTTGGTAAAATGGAATGTTTTTTTATGCTGAGCTTTACCATATTGGCCTGGATTCTCTTGCCATGCTTTGAACCTCTTTCATAGATATATTCTCCAGCCTGATTAGATCCAACAAAGCTGATGGCTTTAATATCGGGATGATCACAAATAAAGTTCACAGCTTTAAACAAAAACAAAGAAGAAAAATGAAACACTGATAAACACCGACAACAAATTAAACACTGATAATTACAATAGACTTTTCTGTACAGTTTACGACAGTAATAATTAAAATTATTCATTTTTTTATCTCCAATTACCCTAAACACTAAAACTGTAACATTCTCAATTAACTTCCTTATAATTAAAACCCTGTTTCTTGGGGGCTCAGCTACTTGGGTTTCCTCAAGTGGCATATTTACTTCTTTTTCCCTACATAAAAGCACAAATGCACAATCACAATTATTTGATCTAGTCATAAACTACACAATTACACTTGATAACTGGGGTACCCAAAAGCAGTGCAAGTAGACTTGATAACTGGGGTACCCTAAAGCAGGGAAAGTAGACTTGACAACTGGGGTACCCCAAAGCAGTGAAAGTAGACTTTCTCTAGTCATTTGATAACATACTTACGAAGAGGACACTTTGGCTGCAAAGAAAGTGATGGAAGAATTGCTTAATTCCTCATTCTGAATTAATAAACTAGGAATACAAGCGTGTAACTTGACTATTCTTCCCTTTGTATGACTTATATATTCCATACCATCTATACACTAAAGGGGGGGGAGGCCTTTCAAAACCTCCGCTGCCATTACCTGCATGTTGTCCATGGATAATGTTTAGTGTTCCATCAGGTGCACCAGCATCCTGCAACAGCTGGGCAAGAAACATAAGGGCTCCTGGAACACGCTCCGAGGGCTTCATCAAGAAGGTGTTTCCACACACCATGGCCATAGGAAACATCCACAGAGGAATCATAGCTGGGAAATTAAAAGGGGCAATGCCTGCACACACACCCAGAGGCAAGCGATAGGTGCAAGTGTCCATGTCTTTAGTAATGGAAGGAAGGGTTTCTCCCAACATAAGAGATGTCACACTACATGCATGTTCAACAACCTCTGCAATAAAAACAAACAGAAAAATATCTCCCTCAGTTCCTGTTCTTTAGCTTCCAAATTCTTTCCTCAAACCATTTAAGTTTTAAATGCCACTACAGGAAGCCCTCGACTTACAACAGTTCATTTAGTGACCATTTGAAATTACAATGGACATGACCATGTTTCACACTTGTGACCATTACAGCACCCCCATGGCCACGCAATCAAAATTCAGTCGCTTGGTAACTGGATCATATTTATGATGGTTGCAGTATCCTGCGGCCCTGTGATTATTTTTTGCAAATGTCTGACAAACAGTCAATGGGGGAAGACAGACTCACTTAACAACCATATTACTAATTTAAAAACTGCAGTGATTTACTTAACAATTGTAGCAAGAAAAGTCTTAAAATGGGACAAAATTCACTTAACTGTTTCATTTAGCAACAGAAATCTTGGACTAAATTGTGGTCATTGGTTGAGGACTATCTGTATAACCATAAGAAAAACAGATAGAAAAAAAACCCAGAAAGAAATCTTGGGTAATGCCCATCTGCCCAATGTGGTCAATCTAGGGTTGCCAACTCCATCAATCCTATAGATTTTCCTCTTCCCTCTCCCCACTAAATGTATCTAAGAGTTACTGATAGTGTGCATTCATAGTGTAGATATATGCATATATCTGCCAGAAGACACACTCTAAACAACAGAGACAAGACAAAAAATGAGTTAATATCTATTGACTGAAATTATTTGCCTGTAAAACAATGTATTGCATTTAGAAATTTACAGATCACCCTTCTGCTTGTACTACTTATTTTTTCATACATACAGTCCAATCTTACACCCAGAATCACACAATATATTCCCTTTCCTTCCAACCAAAAGGGGGAAAACACCGAGATGGGAGTCCTGTCAGAAAAGAAAGGGAAAACGGCAGCAGCGGACAAAGCTTTTATGAAAAGGGAAGAGACAACTTGAAAGGGAAATAAAGAAAATATAAAAAGTTCTTTTTAGAAAGGGTTATTTTCCCCAGACAACCATTGCCTTCCAATCAAGAAGTACTCTTCAAATGTATCTGTCTTTTCAGCAGGGTCATCTCCGCCTCTTGCTTATTCCTTTATTTTCAATTGTTTTTTGGTGTCTTATCTCTCTGGCTTCCTGCATTCACAGGTATTTCCTCAACATCCATGTGATTTTTGGTGTCATAAATCTGGTTTTGTGCCAACAATGCACTTACATTCCAAATTAGGCCACATGTACATATAAATATACACGATTATTCCTAAGCCTTGTAGAAAGAATTGGATTTTGTGCCAAAGTATGCAGCACTGATACATCAGTAAGAAGAGGACCTAGTTCAGTGATGGTGAACCTTTTTTTCGTGGCGTGCCGGAAGCATGTATGTGTGCGCGCAACAGCTCGCATACGTGCCAGCACCCATAATGCAATGCGAACCCTCCCACATGCGCATGCGCAAATGGCCCTCCCGCGCATGCGCCCCAC
>JANHZT010003444.1:8475-20024 GCA_032468215.1 Stegonotus admiraltiensis | reverse complement strand
TCATTGTCTCGAATGAGACCGATCACTGTTGTGTCATCTGTGAACTTCAGTAGTTTAACAGATGGATCGTTTGAGATGCAATCATTGGTATAGAGAGAGAAGTGGAGAGACACAGCCTTGGGAGGGCCCTGTGCTAATTGTACAGGTATCTGTTCATACATTGTACTAGGTATAATTTGTTGAAGTCTTGTTGAATAAACTGCAACTGGATGAATTCTTATCTCACGGTAAACAAACTATGGTTTAGAAGGCAAAATAGCTGGGTTTGTACAATGGCAAAAAAAAATATTACTGCTTATATGTAAACCAGGTCCCAAATTCAGAATTTCAGATTTCATTCAGCATGATTATTGGTGCAACGTCTTAAGAAATTGAAGAGATAAGCTGACATTTCCATTGATGGTATATGTTTGCTTAGGGAATGTATCAGCAGATATAGAGGCCAGTTCTTATGGTGCTTTCTCATGAAGGGTCCACGACACATCTATTTACATCACTGAGAGGTATTAAAAGGTCATTGCTGTGGTTATTCCTATTAATAAGCAATTCCTCAAATATTACTTTGGAGTTTTATTTTTGATATGATATGGGATTATATAACTTAAACAATGAAAAATATCCAACCTGTTTAACTTAATGTTAACAACTTCATGAACAGTATCTAATGTGGTTAATAATAATATTGTTTATTTTTGCCGTATAATACTGAATCCACCTGTTAGTTTGGTATTCTTGACTGTGGATAAATTTGAGGCACACCATAGTTAATATATTTTTGTTCCATAAAAAATGTTGACATTGAATACTGATGAATACTGAATTTAAGCAATTTTAAACATATCCTTTTTTGCCAAAGGAGTTTTCTGAAACATCCTAGTTCAGGAATCTTATTCTTTTTCTTCTTTCGCATAGCCCTGATTATCTGAGATTTTTTTGGAGAAAGATGAATTCTGTTTCACCATTATTTATGAATTCTAGTTAAGATAAAGCACTAATATAGCATAGGTTGAAAAAGAAAGGGAGTAGCTTGAAACAACTGCTAGTTGCCAGGTACATAAATTGTCCTGAGCTGTTGCTGCTTAAGTTATTCCATATGGATGCATACAGAAATTTAATTCTGGATTAATTAGTGATACACACTGTAGATAAGATATATTCATTTTCTTCTACTGATATCCTCAAGTTTTACTTGATTTTTTTCCTGTAGAAATAGTATAGAATTACATTTTTGTTGACTAAAACATAGAATTGATGATACACTCAAATACCAGTTTCCTCAAAAGACATTTGTTTCATACACAGTATCTGGTCAGACGTTTTTGGATGATGATAGGAAGGAGCTTAATTTCTTTAACTATTTAGCAATTAACAGTAATAGTATTGTCTTTAAATCTCATCTGGGACGTGAGCTGATATACAATATACTGTATATATATTCACACATTCAGTCATATTCATTGGTTAGAATGTTGTGGAAATGTTTGTGTGGATGATTTGGATATTTAGGATAATTTTAGATGTATATATATATACATATATATAATATATAATAATATAATAATAGTTAAATCTCTTTAGGAAAAAATTAAGGATAAATTCAAATGCAATCTTTATAATTAGTTTTATAAAAGCATGTTTACTCTGTATGTTGCTCAGGTTTAACTAAATCAATGTTAAAATCAATTTTCGTTAAACCAGCGTACTGTTTGCACAAAGAAGACTTTAATGTGGTACCTTTAGACTTTGTTGTTTTAAGCAATGTGCATATATTTTGAATAAGTTTCAAGCTGTGTTCACAAAAGGCACATTATGGGTAGAATGAATTGATTTTACTTTTAACTCTTGCAAGTTCTAATACTTTGGATTATTTCCATTTAAACTCCTCCTTAGTAGTTACATAACAAGTTTGCCACATAAAACTATATCTGAATTATGCATATTTATTATTGTCTATGGAAGAGTAATGGCTATTTTAGATATTTCAATAAACCCTACATTTGTAGGGACTAATCCAAACCAGTGTTTTTGCATAACACATTTTTGTATTAGTTTCTCCGTATCTGATACAACCCTATAAAGAATCTTTTTCCACCAGCATCAAGCTTTTTCCTTCAGCACCATATGAATTATAGTGGAGTGACAGGAAAATTGGAATTTCCCCCATGTGGCCATGGTCATGTTTTCCTTTCATAAACAGGGGGGGAAGGCAAACTACTTTACCTGTGGAAAATATCAGACAAAGATAGTTGGATGTTGTTATATAGGGTTCAGACCCTCTACTGTGAATTGAACTCAGGGATTTCCAGAGGGAAGAGTTGGAAGGCATGTAAAACCCCATATCTGGAGGCATAATGTAACACTTGTAGGTTTCTGCTCTGTGAGCTTTAAAGGAAGGTGGATTTATATATCATTTTGATAGTACTTCTTTACCTGACATGGCTGCAATTAATGTGATACAAACATTTATGTTGTAAGAGCCTTGGCGTGGGTAAATAATTTGACATCAGCACAACATATGCGTTGACAGAGTCAAGGCTTTGGGTTCTGGCCTACTACTTTCCTCTCAGGTTTATTTCATATATTTGAAGACTTCTTAATTATCAGTCTCATGGCAATTTACAATGAAAAATTAAAAAGCACAAAAATCATTTACAAGAGTAGAAAATAATCCACAAACAACATTAAAATGTACAAATAGTATTCATATGTAGAAAACCTGAGGAAGAGATAGATCTTCAGCTGCACTACAAGATTTAATTTTAGGTGTGATTTATGAATTTCAGTAGGGAGAATATTCTAGAATGGAGGCACCTCCAGTGAGAAGATCTACCAGCAATAAATATTTTTTAAAAAAATCTTAATGACATTTTTTAGTGTCATAGCTTCATCCAAGGTTTCTAACATTTTGATTTCTTTTTTTGATTGTTAAAGGTAACAATTTCTTTTGCAGTTGCCAGCCAATGTGTGTGCAGTATTTTAGGCTTCTAATTTTTATAATAGCACTGATGTCCAGTTAATGATGAGCAATCTAACAAATCCAAGGGAAATAAGTTCCATAGCCCTAAATCATTGACTGTTGCTGTGGATCCCTGTGGCATTAAATTTCTCAGGATCAATCACAGTTTTCCCTAGGCTTGCCTTGTGCTTGCTTCCCTTTTAGAATTCAGCATGTCATATCCTAAGAACCCCTTCTTTTGAATGGAATTCAAAAAGACACTTATATTTTCATAAATAAATTAGGAATTCAGTGGCTTCTTTCGGCTAATCAGGACAGGCTGATAAACCTTGCTAGCTGTTTAATAAATGAATTGTGACTGATTACCTATTAATATGGACGCCTCAGGAATTCACCCGGGGGGAAGCAGAGCAGTGAAATAGAGAGGGGCATGGCCCCCTGGGAAATCAGGGCTTCATGTTTGCAGCTTAAATATCTCTGTGAAGTATCAATAAGGAGGTAATTGAATTTTGAACACAAACATGAGCGCCGGATGGATGAAGGGGGGGGGGGCTCTGATCGTCTCTTCTAGGCCCCTTCATTCTTCCCTCCTCTTTCCCTTAGAGACCACTCTAGTGAAGATAGATGCTAAATCCATTAAATAAAGATTAGATTCTGTCATGGTAGAAAGTGGTAGCTTAGCTAGATCCCTGAGCAAATTGGGACCTTTAGCAATACAGAAAATTAAAATATACATTTTTAACAAGTGTGCTATCGACACGCTAATAATGGCTGCCTGGCTTATGGGGTTTGCTCGCCTTTCAGATTTGCTTTTGTTTGTCTATATTGTTTTTGATGTTTTCTGTGCTAGGTTGGAATTCTTTTTTTTATTATTCCTCAAGCAGTGGAATTATAGCTTGTTTTAAGTATATTCTGGCAGTTTTCTTATGTTCTGTAATTTCCTCATAGCGAGTGACTTAAAATATTACATGTTCTTCCATGATCCTGCATAAGCAATTAAGAGGTATTAGATACCTCTAGGGACAAATTAAAGCCATAGGATCATTGTAAGGCTGTAAGAAATGTTCAATAGAGATAGTTAAATGTGTATCTAGACCCTTTCTAGAATCTTGATCTCTTTTTGGGACTGGATTTCTAGAGATCAAATTAGACTACTAAAGTAGTGCTGACATCACTTGCTTTTGTCTCCTAAATTGCTCTATGGAGGAAATAACAATGATCAGTTATTATTGCAATCTAAATGGTATATCCAGGTTAGCCATTTTATGCAGCCTGCTCTTCTTTAGCTGTTTCTTAACTTCCTTGCCAAACAGGAAGAGAACAGTAACCTGAAAGGGTATGATGGAGCTATGTTTCCATCATATGTTCCTGACATTGCAGGAGGAGATGCCCCTGTCCACCAGTATAATGACTGTTCCTGCTGCTATTTAATTTAGATAACAGATATGATAGTTGCAGATGTGAAGTATTTAAATCATAAAGGAGAAAAAGATAAACCTGAGATAGTGTGAATGGGATTGTAAAGGAAGGGATTCTTTGCTCTTGGAAATCCGTCACACAACCCTGTCAATGAGAATAAAAATACTGTCTACATCTAGAACACGTTGAAAATGGTTGAAAGTAAGTTTTATTTGGTTCTTTGGGGAATTTGAATGTTTGTGGTAATTTTACTTAATTTGAAAATATCCTGAATGTCTCAGGGAAAACCATTACACAATCTGAGTATAGGGCCAACACCCATATAAGCAGAAATTAGCACCAAGATTAACGCTAGACCAACAATTAAGAAGAAAATAGTACTCCAATCAAAGAACTACAGCTTAATCAAGGAATCATCACGAACATTCCCACCAACACTGACAGAGCAAATCACTAGTATAGAAAAATAATAGCAAACCCCACTCCTTTCTAGCACTGATGATGTTACCTATTTGGTTATAATTTCAGACATTTGGTTATGTCTGAATTTAATAATGAATTGTCTGCAAAAAACCACACAAGCTCAGACAGGACACCACATTTCAATCCTGACCTATAAATATTCTCTTCTATCAATAAATGTTACTATATATAAAATAAATAAAATTAACATCAGTGATGAACCTTCATGTGATCTAGTTTTCTGGTGTCCTGATGTTTTGCCAGTAGATATAGTTGGCATCTTAAGAGACAGAATAAGCTGCTTTATAGCAATAGCTCACAGGTCACTGAATAGGGACTGACTGGCTTTTGTACAGTATTTGTACCTGGCAAGCTGTTCTCTGATTGGTCCATGTCACAGGCACCCAAGAGAGCTGTTTTCTGTTCAGTTCCCTATCTAGATAGGTGCTAATTGGTTCTTTGTATAGGTAGATTTCTGATTGATTCATTTTGGGAAAATATAACTAGTCCCTGATTGACTTTTTTAATTACTTTTTTATACATATTCCTGTATATGTATGTTCTTCCTGATGAGTCTGCTAGATTCTTTTTATTGTTAATTAGTCAAAGGATATTTAAACTTGGTGTGACGTAAAACTGGGAACCATATTTTGTTGATTCTCAAACTCTTTCCTGAAGAAGCTATTGGAATATTACTTTATGGTTCTTGATGAGCTCTCTATGTAGTTGCACATGATAGCTTGCCATGGTTGCCAGTACTTAGGTGCCTTAAATTAGATTTTATTTCCAATATGAAATAGTGTGTGTTCCATTACTGCTAATGTTTAGGTTGTGCTAGACAAATTAGCATAATGTAGGTTAGTTGTCACTAAGAAATTGAGCTGTGAAGCAGGAAGTTACCAGTTCAAATGTTATTCTTTGCAATCTACTGCCTTTTACTTGTACCAGATATATCTGTTTGTATTGATAGGAAGAATGTGTCTATGTGTATGAAACAATTTATACACTCTAAAGTAGCACAGCATTTTGCGAACTTCACTGAGTCAATGAAAAAGATTTTGCCAAAGATATAAAGGATTTAAGTATTTCATTTGTGCCTGGATTTCAGTGCTGTAACAAATCCTCCCTGAAGCATTTAAGTAGAATTAATTTAATCATGTTGTTTTCTGTAAATGATCATGATAGCAGAGAAGGTTAAAGGGTCCTGTCTAGTACTATCTCTCTGTTTAAGAATATAGGTGTTGATTAAATCTAATACGTGTTATAATTCTTCAGGAAGACAAACATTTTGTTGATGATTGATTGAGAAATTTCTTCTGATTAGAATAACTGCCACTTTATGCTATTTATCAGAATCTAATAATCATATCATTTTCTCCAAGCAGTCTTTACAAAATCAATTTTATTTGGAGGATTGACTTGTGATGTCATTTTCTACTTAAGTTCTATTCCCAGTCCAAGAACTGACAGGTCAAAAACAGTGTTCTAGGTGGCACTGGCTTTGAAGAATGCTGAAACATTGAAGCTGGTACAGAATATGGTTGTTCAGTCCATATTACTGACAGAACTAAATGGATCATGTTACACTAATTCTGTACAATTTTAATGGTTGTTAGTATTTTCAGTTCAAAAGGCAGTTGACTTCTAAACAAGTCTGAATATGTTAAGTCCAAATTATTTGAATGACCCCCTACAAGTCATCTATATACACATGATTACACTTTTAAGATCCTCTTCAGATCAGCAGATTCATACAACAATAAAGATGGTGGATTAGTATAGTGAATATATTCTCAGGAAAAAAGTTGCATATGGGATTATAATCTGGTTTTCAATTGAAAAAAATCTATTGCTGTTGAATTGAAAAGCTATTGCTGTTTGAAACTGTATTTTATTTGGCTTTGGCATTTTACAAATTAAAGGGGCTTTTATAATTGAACACTGCATTTCTTTTCATTTTAATCTGTTGTGAAGACATGAAACTTAATAGATTGATAATAGATGATAGATAATAATACTTCCCCCAGTCCTTTTTGAAGAACCTGATTATAGAGAATAAGAAAGATGCCTTGATTGAGACAGGCAGGATCTGTTACTGATGCGTCAAGGGGAGACAATATCTTAAATCCTAAACAAGCATAAAATATATAGATGAGATTCAGATATTCACCGAATTCAATTGAGTACAATAAGGGGAGAAGAAACAGTACCATCAGACTTCCAAGATTCTGTTATTGTAGCCACTTTCAATAAAAGTAATCATAGCCATCCTATGGAATTGATTCTTTGTCTGGTCTACCTGGTGATGCTAATGCTTATAATTATTAGGCATGCTTGCAGTGTTTTATTTATCAAACTTATATGCTGCTCATCTTGCAGTGTGAGGCGACTCCAAGTGGCTTAGCACATAATAAAACATAAGGAAATAAAAACAATTATAAATATAAAAACAGATTTAAATTACAAGAGATTAAAACAAACTAAAAAACCACAGGTTTAGAGTGGAGAGGTAGTGGTGGCTCCTCTGTTACTATACTAGCCACCCCAGCCAACAGCTTCTCCTTCAGGACTGACCTCCTGCCAACCAGCATAGCCACGTTTTAAGGCATTTCCTGAAGACCAGAAGGGTAGGGGCAAACCTCATCTCTGGGGCAAGATGTTCCAAGGGTGAGGAGCTTGGCAGAAGCTCCTCGGTACCCTGCCAGCCACAATTTCTTGGCTGATGTGATCCACAATAGGCCTCTTTTGCCAGCACAAGTGGGGCAGGCTAATCCCATTGGGGCAAGACAGCTCTCCAGAGGACCTATGCTAGGGGTGTCAAACTCAACATCGTCACGGTGGTGTCATGTGATGTATTGGGACTTTTTTCCCATTCGCTAAACCAGGCATGGGCATGGCCAGCGCGTGACGCATCCGGCCCATGGGCCAGGAGTTTGACAGCCCTGACCTATGCTGTAAAGTGTATTAAAGGTAATGACCAACACCTTGAATCGGACCTGGATGCAAATTGGCAGCCAGTGCAGCTTGTGTAACAGTGGTGTTACATGTGCCAACCTAGGGGGCCTCTGAAACTGCTGCATTCTGGGCCAATTGTAGTTTCTGAAGACTCTTCAAAGGTAGCCCCATGTAGAGCATGTTGCAATAATCCAAACTGCAGGTATTTGCTTCATTTAGATATTTGCTACCTAATATCTACTTAATCAACGTGAATTACTCTTGTTTATCAGTAGATTGAACAAGTGGATAGCTGTAACTCATGATAGAAAGGCTAGTAGCATATTTTTATACTATAAGCTGCCTAGAATCATTTCGAAACAAGATGGGCTGCAAATAAATTTAATAAATAAATTAAGTTAACCTGTGTTCAATAATTTCATTTAGGATGTCACTGTAATGGCTAATACGCTAACAAATATTTACCTGAAGATAATGTCAAACTCCTCATCATCTTTTTCTTTTTCTTTTTCTTTTTTTTTTGCAGAAAATCTTTTACTTTCAATGAACTGAAGTAGTGAGTTTTATTTTCTCAGCATTTTTTGCTTCAAAACAGTACAGGTAGTCCTCGGCTTACAACAATTCATTTAGTGATCATTCAAAGTTACAACAGCAATGAAAAAAGTGAGTTAAGACCGTTTTTCACACTTACAACCATTGCAATATTCCCATGGACATGTGATCAAAATTCAGATGCTTGGCAACTGATTCATAGTTATGACGGTTGCAGTATACAGAGGTCATGTGATCACCTTGGGTGACCTTCTGATAAGCAAAGTCAATGGAGAAATCAGTGTCACTTAACCACCATGTTACTAATTTACCAACTGCAGTGATTCACTTAACAACTGTGGCAAGAAAAGTCGTAAAATGGGGCAAACAAATGGGGCTTAACAAATGTTTCACTTAGCAACATAAATTTTGGGCTCAATTGTGGTTGTAAGTTGAGGACTACCTCTATTTCCACCTTTCTTCTTAAAGCTATTGCTGTAATCTTATATTCTCCCTTGGTTGTATCTGAAGAAGGGCAGAGATTATGAAACTGTATCTGCTTGTTAAGAACGGATGAAAATAATGCATCAATAATTACCTTTTTCAAGAATTGTGATAGTGGAATACTGTGTTTAGGAGAGGTAGAATACTTTTTAATATACCTTATATACATTTTTTATATACCTGTTGAATGGAAACCATGCAATGGTAATAATTTCTTTGTATGTTTATATCATTGTAGTTTGACAGTCCTGGCAAGTAGCCCCCTTACCTTTAGAAACTCTTCCTAATCGCTATTTATTTTACCCTTTTAGTTAAAATATTGCATCCCTAAAGTAACTTTATATAAATTAACCGAATAAATTCAGCTTTGCCAACTGGATTTGAACAGTAAAATAAATTTCAATAAAGGAAATTGGAAAAGGAAAAACAATCTCTGCCATATAATTTAAACAAAGCAGGAGATTCTCCACTTTGAGTTATTTGTAAAAATAAAAAAGTGGGATACAAATAAATACATTGGTTGTGATTTGTTGCATTTGTCCAGATTTAAAGAGAAAACTAATAGGCTACTTTTTATTTACTATGAAAAGTATCACAACTTGTTATCGTTCCATGAATTAACTTCCATCTTCTTCTTACTGTTTTCAGCATTACCTATGAGGTCCTACTTTCTAAACAGCATCTTCCTCTACTTGTATTTCATACCTTTTTTTCCTGGGGATGTGCACCATTACAATCAGGAGCTTAAAGGAAATGAATTCAGATAAGATATCAGCCTTGTAGAGAAGTGGCATCTCCAGGGTAATCTTCCTTCTCTTCTCCCATACTTTGCAGAACTTACTTTTATAACAAGAACTCATTCACTCCCTTCCTTGTATTTGTCTTCTTCTTTCAACTGTGTTTTCTGCATGTATTTTAATCGGTTCTTTTTCAGCCTCTTCTTAATTGTGTCTTTCATAAGCAGTGTATTAAACTAATCTGAATGATCACTCTTTAAATTCAGTTTGCAACAAGTAGCATTTATAACTCATTCATAACTTCTTTCAATATTAGCTACGCTAAATTCTAGTAACTACACTGTATATGCAATTATATAATGTTTGTAGAGGTGAGCTTTAGTTTACATCTTTTGATGAGATCTTGTCTACAGGGTCTTACTCTGTGATAATAGTATGTAAAATCAGCTCAAGCTTTGAGTGCTGTTATTAAATCTTTCAAGGGGATCCCTTGTGGCAGTTCATAGAGCAGGTGGCCTGCAGTGCATACAGGGAGTCAGGAGCCTTGTCTTATCAGAACATATTATCTAAAAATTGCTCAGCCTGTTTTTCTCTCTTGGGGAAAAAACAACCATGCTGGATTCTTATGCTAAAAACTAATTATTAACCTACACTAAACGTCATTCAGGATAAATCCCAACTGAAAGACTTTGGGTGACGGATGTATCTGGGTAGTAGGCCAAGATGTCATTTAGCTTTTTAACAGAGGGTCTATTTGTTATCCCACTGATTTGGAAGCCTATCTTTGGGTTGAGCAGGGAAAAAGCCAGCATTCCTGTTTTGCTAATAAACATTTACAGTGACAAATATTTGCAACATGAATAAAAATTGGAGATTTAAATGCCTCCCTAAATGTCCTTGCTCTTATAGCCTAACAAATTGTCCAGCAATACTACATTATAGTATTTGGATTCTTGAGAATTTTCATTTTCCCAGTAAAGTAAAAGTAAGTTTTCAAAATGTATAGTTCTTTTTAATATGTTTGGAAACCTATAGCTATTAAAAAACCCTCTTTTAATTAACATAGAATTTATGAATTCTGTAAGTTTTAAGTACAAATCATTTTGACTTTCTTCTTTATGCAAGATAGTAAAAGTATTTCATTATTTCATTCCTAACCTTCATGACATTCTATATCCAATTCAGATTTGGAGGGGGTTATTCAGTCACATTTGGCCAAATGTTCTCTTGAAACTCACATGAGGTATTCCTACAGATAGATTAGAGAAGACATTGGAAATTGTATACAGAGTGCTTTGATACATTACAGTTTCCATAATGATGTTCAGGCCTGGCATGTATTTTTGAAGACTGAGATCAATTCCTTTCTGAGTATTTATGGACTGTATCATTACATAAATTATATTTTTCTATGGAATTACTTAATAATAAAGATGTTATATTCTGCATCATTTAATTAAACAATTGCACAATTTAATCAAGCAAGCAATCTCACAATTTTCTTAAAATATTCTTAAAATATAGCATTAAAACAATCAGACATGAATTAAAATCTGATAATGTCTTTAGAATAGATTACATTTGTTCTGTAAGTCTCCAATTAGCATCCCTGGTGCAAAATTTATTTAAGAAATATTTATTGCATTAAAATAACAGACTTATGAACTTAGTAGAAATGGATGTTCCATTGGGGTAAGATTCCTGTTATAATACAGATTGTATCCAAAGCAGATAATTTTCAGTTACAAAATGGATCTTTTTCAATATGTCTTAAAGCGTGTTGTGGCCCGCCAGCAACCTGCGCGGATCATGGCTGATCCCGACGAGGAGGCTGGTGTGGTGTCGCGCCAGCAGCCTGCACAGCCAGCGCTCGTGTCAGACAGCGAGGAGGCTGAAGAGGAGGTGGTACCAGAGGCAGAGACTCAGCCAGGGCCTTCAGAACCTCCAGAGGCTCCTTCAAGTGGAGAGAGTGAAGTGGAGGAGCC
>JANHZT010003443.1:82734-93039 GCA_032468215.1 Stegonotus admiraltiensis | reverse complement strand
GACAGAGAATGAGGTGGCTGGATGGAGTCACTGAAGCAGTCGGCGTGAGCTTAAATGGACTCCAGAGGATGGTAGAGAACAGGAAGGCCTGGAGGAATGTTGTCCATGGGGTCACATTACATATACACATATATGTATATTGTTTTGCTTTGCATATGGTTATGTGTTTATGTGTTTCTTGGAATTATTTTCCAGTTTTGTTCAATGCATCTATTTGAGGGTTATGCAAATATTCAGTTTGGAGATTAGATTAGAATTTAGAAGGAACCTCCAAAGTGAATCATAGAAAGCATCTTTCTCCAAACAGGTATAAGAAATGACTCACACACATCCAGTTCAAATCAACCTCATTTGACAATTTGTTTGAAAGTAGAATTCAGATGAATCCATTTACTGAATAGATTTAAGTCTGTTTTGTCAATGGATACAATAATTCAAATAAATTTCTGTCTAAGACACAGACCTAAGAAAGATAATAAATCTTGAATGATGCAAGAGTATTTGGATTGAACTAATTGTTCAGATCAACAAGGTTCAACAATTTCTAAAAGAGAGAAACCTTTTTACATAGAAAGAATTTATAAATAGAAAGCCTTAATATGGCAAAGCATCTCTTTTGGACCTAATTAGAATGTGAACACATTGCTCAATGAAGCACTTGGAAAGCAGACCTAATCAGGAATCAAATAAAAAAAAATTGCTAACAAAATAGATCCTCTCAGAGAGGGCACTGGAGACCAGATCATTGTTATAAAGAAGAACATTGACAGTAGGTGGTAGAAATAGTAATGTTACTTTTAAAAGAAGGCAAGTATTCATAAATGGAAAAATGACTTTATTAATTACTAACCTTTCAAATGTGTCTTTTGGATGTCAAAGATATTGAATAATAACTTTCATAGAGTGCGGTATACCCTACATACAGTATATTGTTTGTCATTATGGGAACCAGATTTGATGCAACATTAATTGCATGATTGTACTTTACACTAACATTTAATCTAAGGTGCATGAATCTAACCATACAGAGTTTATACATTTGTAAACGTATCTCCTACTGCTGCCCTACAAATCAGTATAACTTACTATAATCACAATCAATTAAAGTGGTACCAATATATAAAAGAGACAAGGTCAACAGTTTGAAAAAACACTGATAGACTAAATAGAATTTAAATACATAACAGTTACATTTTAAAAGCCTGCTAGAAGAGCACCCACAGCAGCAAGAAAAATGTCACTCAATGGAGCAAAACACTGGGAAGAAAAGATTGAAGCATAACAGGTGGGAGAACTCATCCTTAGGAGGTCAGGAGTGGCCAGCTGTGCTGCCTTGCCACTCCCCCCCTCTAGACAGCAAGAATTCTACAAGTGTTTATTCAACCCCCACCCCCACCTCCAAGCAGGTCCTCGGAAAGCATCCCTGTTGCACAGTTCTGGATTCCAAACTCACTACGGCAAGAGTCACTGGGCAGTTGAGTCCAATGGGCACACACAAAGTCCAGGAAAGCAGCTCAGGAGTCAAACAGCCCAGGATACTAGGCACGAGCGCACAAGACACAGAACAGGGGATGTTGCTCCAGCAACACTCAAGTCCTCAGGGTGGTTAAGTAGGGAATGCTGGTGCAACCCTTCATGAGAGTGGAGGTTGCCTCCTCATGAGTAGCCTAGCTGACTGGTGGTGTGCCTGTCTCCTTTCTGCTCTACCTTTTCCTTGGTTCAGGAGGAGGTGTGGACTCCTCCTCATTGCTAATGGGTGGCAGCTGCTCCTAACCTGGAGCCTTCTGCACAACTTGCTGTAGCTCGCCTCTCTCAACTTCCACCTCCACCTGGGCTAATCTGATTGACCCAGCTGAGGCTGCTCCATCAGGCTAGCATTCTCTGAGCCTTGCCCTGATGCTGACCAATACTTGACGCCATGCTTTTCTCTGCAGACGCAGATGCAGACTCAGACTCATCCTCTTCCTCGGAACTCTCAGCTAGAGAGGGATTCGGGGATGGATATATGATACCAGCATGGTGTGTGATAGTTTTTCTTCTTGCTCTGAAGTAAGTTCCAGTTGTGTTGTGCTGATGGGAGCATATGTTTCAGTCCAAAATTCTTAATATGTGCAATGTTTTATTTTTACTCTGCTATTTAATAGCTATATGAGGCTACTGGATGAGTGACATTATCTCTCTACTTCTGGCCACTAAGTTATGCTGTCAAGCTAGGTGATGCTGTCAAGTAGTCCTCAACTTACAACCACAATTGAACTGAAAATTTCAGTTGCTAAGGGAGACAGTTGTTAAGTAAGTTTTGCCCCATTTTGTGACCTTTCTTTCCATAGTTGTTAAGTGAATCACTGCAGATGTTAAGTTAATAACATGGTTGCAAATGAATCTGGCTTTCCCGTTGACTTTGCTTGTCAGAAGGTTGCCAAAGGTGATCACATGACCCAGGACATTGCAACCATCATAAATATGAGTCAGTTGCCAAGTATCTGAATTTTGATCACATGACCATGCATTGGTCATAAGTGTGAGAAAAGGTCATGTGTCAATTTTTTCAGTGCCGTTGTAACTTTGAATGATCACTAAATGAATTCTTACCAGTATAAATTGAGGACTACCTGTACATTCTCCATTTCCATTTTTTTCTAGATGGAGAGCAGCAGGCTCAGGCTGAACCTAATGAGGCTAAGTGACCATGGATACTGGGACCATGCCAATTTCTGTCTTTTAGAAATTGTTGAACTTGGTTCTGAATGGGTTAACACACGCTCAGATAAATCTGGCAAAGAAACTGGAAGTTATCCTAGACTCTGAAACTCTGCTTGAAGAGCAGATGATAAGCCTGAGTAGGAGGGCTTTTGCACAGTAATATCATCTGTGCTACCTCTTCTTAGACTGGGTGACTCTACGTATGATCACTTATGCTTTGGCCAATTCTTATTTGGATTATCTGTCCTCTAAATGAGGCTGCATTTAGAGGACAGAGTTGTAGCCACTCCAGATTGCAGTGGAAGAATTTATAGTTATATCTTTGTTTATCTAGATAACACCTCTACTCAGTGCACTTTCTCCCAATGGATTTCCAAGTACAATTCAAGGTACTGATTATCATTTTAAAATCCTTCATGGCATGAAGCCAGGTTATTGGTGGGACTGTCTTTCTCCAGTTATTTCTGTCTCATCAGATCTGACAGGATGGGTTTCCACAGGGTTCCTTCTATTAAACAATGCCAACTAATGGGACCCAAAAAACACACTTTCTTAGTCACTGCATCTACCCTCTTGGAAAAGATACCTCCTGATATTTAGGCAGTCCCAATTTTGCTGATCTTTCTTAAGGCACTAAAATCTGGCTCTTCCCCGAAGCATTCTATTTGAGTGAGCCTATTTTAATATGCTGACTGCTGTTTTCTATATATTGCTGTGTCCATGAAATACTGTTTTAATTATGTTTATATCATTGATTGTTAGCTGTTCTAAGTTGTGAGTTGATTGAGCAGCCATTAAAAATTAAATAAATTCCACAGATACTTGTAGCTAGTGCAAAGCGTGATTTCTCTTAAAGTCAGTGAATCCAACAATATTCTTGATCAGGTGGAGTTGTCCTAGTGAAGACTTTCAAACAGGATTTGCAGAAAGAGCCCATAAATTACAAACCTGGTCTCCTGCTTCCTCCATTTCCCACAACAATTGTTCAGGGAGGATGAAGAAATAATCTAGCTAGGCTACTGAACTTACCTTTCCTGGAAAATCATGATAAAAGACTAAAGAGAGGATTAAAAAATAATAAGGCCCATCATGTACACCAATTCCAAACTAAATGAAAATAAAATCTCTGCCAGGCGTTTGCAGAGAGAACTTTGATTCTCTTTGATATACTGCTTTGCACAACTGAGGTGCAATTCTCACATCAAATTAAAGCCTAATGTTCTTTGCTTCAACACAAGGCTTTATGTTGTCTTGGGGTCTTAACCAGCACTTTTAATAGCCAAAAGTGGATGCTGCCCATGCAAAAAACTTGAATAAAATCCACTTATTGCAAATGCCGAAGGAAGTCTCTAAAGAAAAGAAAGGCAAGACAACGCAGCCACTTTAATCTGCTCTTAGAAATGAGAGGTACCATTTACTTTGTTTACCAACTTTGTGGCAATGCTTCCTTTGAACTAGATTCCTCTCAGAGATTTGCAAGCTTATGTCCAAGGGCTGAAATAATTGCTGTAATAGAGACATGGACAATGGTCAATCATGCCTCCATCCTTTCATTTTTAGACTGCAGTAATTTTTTTCTATGTGAGGCTGCCCTTGAGTATCATCCAGAAACTTCAGCTAGTGCAAAATATGGCAGGTTGCATGCTAATAGGAAATAGGAAAAACCTATGTTGTTTTATAGTGCCAAAATGGCTGAAGTGGTCTGTTTTGAGGGTGCAGTTTATGGTGCTCATTATAATCTTGAAGGTCTTACATGGCTTGGAGACTGGCAATCCATACAATGACTTTCTGCTACCTACCCTGTGATATGCAGTGAAAGGAGAGAGGTATCTGAGAGTTGGAAGACACTTAGAGGAGACTCTCTAAGTGTCTTCCAACTGTGGAATATCATAATCTCAGAAATAATATTTTAGTGCTCATTCTGGATATTTAGAATACTATTGAGGACCTGACAATTAAAAATATGTATATTTGGAGACTGAGAGATGAGTACCTGAGTGTTGAGATGTACCTAGGATGAATGAAGGCTATGAACTGCTGCTATTATTAATTGATTCTGGCACAAGTTAATGATATATGGTTGTGTTATATTTTGCATGTTGATTATACTCTGATGATATATAGCTTACAGCTGAATTGCAGATTCTATTTGTTTTCCTTTAATAAGTTAGAGGGTTAAATGCTAAAATGTTGAAGAGCTCTGCTCTGCTCAGCCCGGGTAAAATTATTTTATAAAGCATTATTATTACCACTTTGTAAAGCCTTAGTTTTATGGCTTAAGGCTATGATTTTCCCAGTTGCAATCTATAGCTGTGAAAGTTGGACCATAAGAAAGGCTGAACATCAAAGAAACGAGGCCATTGAACTATGGTGCTGGAGAAGACTCCTGCGAGTCTCTTGGAATGCAAGGCAATCAAACCAGTCAGTCCTAGGGGAGATCAATCCTGACTACTCTGGATCCTGAAGATGAAACTCAAATACTTTGGCCACCTAATGAGAAGGAAGGACTCACTGGAGAAGAACCTAATGCTGGGAACAATTAAGGGCAAAAGAAGAAAGGGACAACAGAGAACGAGATAGCTGGATGGAGTCACTGAAGCATGAGCTTAAATGGACTCCAGAGCATGGTAGAGGACAAGAAGACCTGGAGGAACGTTGTCCATGGGGTCGCGACGGGGCGAACATGTCTTCACGACTAACAACAACAAAAGCCTTAGTAAGACCACACCTGGAATACTGCATCCAGTTTTGGTCACCACATTACAAAAAAGATGTTGAGATTTTGGAAAAAGTGCAAAAAAGAACAACTAAGACGATTAAAGGCCTGAAAACTAAAACATATAAAGAACAGTTGCAGGATTTAGGTTTGGCTAGTCTAGAGAAAAGAAGGACTGGGGGGAAATGACAGCAGTATTCTAGTATTTGAGGGGCTGTCAGAAAGAAGAGTGGGTCAATTTATTTTTCAAAGCAAGAAAATTGCCCTTTTCCAGAGGGCAAGACAAGAAACAATGGATGGAAATGAATCAGTGGAAGAGCTTACCTTCAGAAATTGTGGGTACTTCATCACTGCAGTTTTTAAAGGACAGACTGGACAGTTACTTGTCTGAAATAGTATAGGATCCAGAGGTGGGCTGCAGCTGGTTCACATCAGTTTGGGCAAACCAGTTGTTAAGTTTTTTACCAGCTACTCCCACCTCTGGCAGTTCACCTTGCTTGCTGGATCTGGATGTCACAAAGCAAAGCCTACATTTTGTAATTAACCCCTGTGCCCCGTTTTGGCTGGCAGAGTGCTGCAGGAGGCTGATTGCTGTCACTTCCCCTGGCCATGCCCACCCCGGCCACCCAGCCACACCCACCCAGCTGGTCATTAGGGCAGAGAACCAGTTGTTAAATTATTTGAAGCCCACCACTGATAGGATCTTCTGCTTAAGCAGGGTTTTCAACTAGAAGACCTCCAAGGTTCCTTCCAGCGCTATTCTGATTGATTGAAAACTGAGAAGACTGTAGCTAGGTTTCTCCTACTAGCCCCAGAGACACAAAGATCTTGAAAACTATTTTAGTTTCCAAAATATTTTGGCTTCTGGCCTTTATATGGGACTAATCAATGAGGATTTATATTTTGTTCCTTAAGTTATATTTCCTGACAAAGATCAACATGTATGTTTTGAAATAAACAATTATTACCCATACCTGCAAACTCCAATGACTTCCTTCCCTTTTTTTAAAAAAAAAAATCCTCTGAAAATTCTCAGAACAAATGTGGACCGGTCACTGTCACTTTTAAGGGATTTGTGAATTATGATACAAATGCTAATTTGCAATTTGGCATGCTTTAATTAATCCTGCAGAAAATCCCTTGATTTGTGAACGTCTGTTATCTGCTAAAAATACTAAAGTTTCCTGCTTTCCATATCCAGGAATATCTGCAATATTTCCACATCCATTATCCACGAGAGATGCAATTTTTGGACAAAGGCAGTGGTGAAATGTGAACTGGTTTCCTACTGGTTCACTGGCCGCACATGTGCACTGTGCACCAAGCACGTGCTGCACACATATTTGCATTGCGCAACAAAAGGAGGCTTGGGAAGGTAAGTAGAACAGCAAGGGGGAGAATCAGCTGTTATGTGTGATCTTGGGAACCTTTTTTTAACTTTTTAAAAGCATTTTTTTACTACCAGTTTGGCGAACCAGTAGTATATTTTACTACCGGTTCGGGTGAACCAGCCCGAACCAATAGCATTTCACCCCTGGACAAAGGATGTGCAAGCAGAGGGCAAATGGAATATTTTAGTTGTGTACATCAGTTACACTTGTTAATCACCATGTTAAGTAGGCCAAAAAGTATTAATTTTCACCATGAAGTCATTCAAGACAGGCCAACTTAGAAAATAAGAACCCCTTGGATTCCTAGAAAGGTCTTTATTGCCAGCCAGCTTTTGTAACAGAGTCTTGAAAACCTGTCAGAGTAATTTTCCAGCTCCACTTAAAGCTAGTGATAGCAACACAGATTGTAAGAGATTGTCTCTTTCTCATGTCTCCCCTCCCTTCTCTGTGTTTCCAGAGCCTGTTAGTTGCATGTTGCAGAATTCAGGCTATAGACTAATGGCTGTAAGCTACAGAAAAACAGATTCATTGGTAAGAGTGGTTTAGTAGGGAAGGGGCAGACTCCCCTTCATTGGATTTGCCAAGCAAATTCATCTGTTCAAATACAGAGCCATGACGGCGCAGTAGTTAGAATGCCGTATTGCAGGCTACCTCTGCCCACAGAGTTCGATCCTGACTGGCTCAAAGTTGACTCAGTTTTCCGTCCTTCCGAAGTCAGTAAAATGAGGACCCAGATTGTTGGGGGGGCAATATGCTAACTTTGTAAACTGCTTAGGAGAGGGCTGTAAAGCACTATGAAGAGGTATATAAGTCTAAGTGCCATTGCTATTGCTATTGCTACTTTAAATTGAAGTTTGGACTGAATACTTCCAATTCTGTGGTTGTCCAATTGTGTGAAAATATATGAAAAAGAATAGCCTGGTATTTGCATATGGAGTTCTTATGTAACGGGACATATTTGTGATTCTAAAGCTAAAGTGACATTACAGGGCTCAGGCATGTCATATTTATGAATGCTGGCAGCTAGACAAACGTTCTGTGGAACTAAAATGCAGAAACTCTTCAAAGATGCCAGGGTTACACCTTTAACCATTATCTTTGGCTTGCAATGTGCCCTAAATTAGGAATGAAATTTTAAACATGGGCCATTCTGCTTATGTAAATGAATGAATTAATATCAGTAATTAAGTCTGATATAATATTTATTTTTTACTAAGCATTTCCAGCTGAGGAAAACGTTTAATAATGTGAGAAACTGTACTCAAAAGAAGAATCTTCTATACTTCTATCAGCTTTACAGCCATGTTTAGGCTGAAAATATCAAATGGCACTCAGAAATCATTTGATAGACACATGGAAGCAGAAAAACATTTTTTTTAAAGCTCTTGTTGAAATAAGAGGCTTTTTCTAAAATTTTGCTATTGTGTTCTGTCTGTTAAACTTCATTTTTGGCTCTTAATTTTATATTTGCATTCATTGTATGAAAGATGTGTTGCTATTTTAATCAGTAGATTTTTTTAAAAATTCATTGGTGAAGAAGAAATGTGCATGATCCAATCTGCCAATTGATATTAAGAAATAACATTTATTGGCAGATTGGATCGTGTACATTTAGCACTCCTAAATTTATATAATCTTGCCACTGAACATACATCACTGTTTTCTGCATTTATATACAAAGGTAGTAGACCATATAATAACAGGAGATGAATTAAACTATATTTTTTATCCTAACATGTCACCTGTATAACATACTTGGATTTAAAATATTTTGCTAGATAATATATCTGAATATAAATTCTATTAATTCTCCCCAAAATAACTATATCTGTTTTTCCACCAAAAATAAGAACTGCTTTTGTCTAGATCAGTGATGGTGAACCTTTTAGATACCGAGTGCCCAAACCTCACACATGCATTTCCAAACTAAAAGGTGCGTGCACATGTGCAAATGCATACATGCACCAACATGTGTGTGGACATGTGCACAGACATGCGTGCATGTACGGACATGCGCAGACATGCGCAGCAGAGACCCAAAGACTAGTTGGCTGGCAGGAGGCAGGGCATCCCAACACCGGCAGTGTGGCAAGAGGTAAGATCTTTTTGTTTCATGAGCTTCTATTTCGTTGTTTGCAGGGAAACAGAAGCTCACGAAAGAAATGCCACAGAGATCTGCCAGCAGAGAGGGGTCTGTGTGCCACCTCTGGCACGCGTGCCATAGGTTCGCCATCATTGGTCTAGATTATTTCTTGATTTCTCATTCTTTGTATCTATTTTTTTAAAACATGTTTTAGATATTATAATTTTAAAGTATGTTTCTGTGATGGAATATTACATGCATTGTTCAAATGCACTTGTTTACATTATCATCTTTGAAATACACCATTGCTGAAGTATTTGCTGAAGGTTGCATTATTGCATAGACTTTGTATTAAAAACTAGATTGCCTAAAATTACATTTTTAGAGGGGAAAAATAATTACCAGGAGGAACGCATTCTATCCATCTTATATATCTTTGGCTTCTGCTAAATTCATACTTATGCTTCTAAAAGAGCATTTTTATTACCCTACACAAGGCAACATTTTGGGAAAAAGAGCTAAATCTAGTAAGTTGTGGACATCTGGTTTTCAACAAGTTAAGCTATTGTTTAATTGCTTAAAAACTTAAATCCTCGCCAGATGGAACTGATATTCAAAAGTGATTGATCTGGCTTGATTATAGTTATAAAGCTGGTTGTGGAATCTTATATTTGCTAAAGTCTAAAGCAGGGCTGTCAAACTCCTGGCCTGCGGGCCCAATGTGTCACGTGCTGGCCACGCCCATGCCAGGTAAGCAAAGGAGAAAAATGTCCCAATAGTCTTGTGATGCCACTCTGATGACATGAGTTTGACACAACACCCCTGGTCTACAGCTTCAAATGAAGCCTCTGGTCAGGAAAGCATTCACCCAGCTTCAGCTGGTACACCAATTGTAGGCTTATGTGGATGGCCTCATGACATCCAATAAGGCTGTGATGGTGAACCTATGGCACACGTGAGCCATATCGGTGGGCACGCAAGCTCAGCTCCAGCACACATGCACACGCCAGCCAGCTGATTTTCAGGCCTTCCAGATCCACCAAAAGTGGGAAAACAGGCTGTTTCCTGCCTCCGGAGGGCCTGTGGGGGTGGGGAAGGCCATTTTTGCCCTGCCCAGACTCTTAGAAAGGCTCTGGAGCCTGGGGAGAGCAAAAAACAGGCCTACCAGGCCCACTATACCATCACATGCCAAAAGCGGGGGTCGTGCGGGCGGGGTTGCACGTGCATGCACAGAGGGCGGGCGCATAGAATTATGGGTGTGGGCACACATGTGCGTAATCCCTCCCCACACTCCCCCCGCTTTTGGAACGCGATGGCAAAAAGGTTAGTCATCACTGCAATAGGGTCATGTTCATTCTGTAAGGACTTATGTCCTCATATCATTAGGACATTCTTATGGCTTTGTTATAGAT
>JANHZT010003442.1:88683-109178 GCA_032468215.1 Stegonotus admiraltiensis | reverse complement strand
AGTCTATTCATTTCTGCACATTCTAATATTTTCCTGATCACATTCTCATCTGTGGGGATCTCTTCACTTTTCCAATTAGCTACAAAAATTATTTTAAATGTTCTGCACAACAGAGATAGCATAAAACTGTTTGATTATTTATTACATACAGTTACGATTTTCAGTGCAAACTAATTATCAGTACATATTTGTTTTCCTTAAATATGCCCTTTCATGACAAACTAATTAGATTTTCAATCCCTAATAAACTGGTTACTTCAAAATCCAATTGGATATTTGTAGTGCCTTAAAATTAACAAATACTTGAATGCCTAATGAACTAGTTACTTGAAAATCATTTGAATAATTGTATTGACTTAAAATTTAAAAAATTAAATTAGTTTAATAATAAATTCAAAAAATATAATTAAGAAAAATCTCTCACTACATAGGGAAATGTAAATGCCTTACTGTTCTAATACTTTTCAAGTTGAGCTTATTTTTGAGGAGATAGTTATATGATTTAGTGACAAGGTCAGGCTTTTCTTTTCCTCAATTGAAGAAAGCAAACTATATTTTGATCCAGTTGCAGAATTTCAAGAACAGGGATGCTTTCTAATTGAGAAATTTAAACTGACCAATCAGTACATTGGGTTAGGCATCTGCCTATTGATTGCTATGAAGTAGTCATTATGGGATGAAGTTTAAATTTGTAACAAATACTAAACTTCCCATAAAAGCAATAATACTTGCTTTTCAGTGATAAATCTGCATGATGTCAAGGTTAGTCCTGTTGTATAGGTTCTTGGGCATAGGAAGAGATACCATACTTAGGAGTAAAATCAACTTTGACTGGATAAGTGCATATGCAAAATCACCATTACCATGCGCCTTTCTTACATTGTAAGGTAGATTCCATTTTCAGTAGTAACATTCTTCAATATTCTAGTTGTTGTATTGTGTTCATACAAGAAGCTTTGGAGATTCTTTGATTTTTATCACAACTGTTATTCTCACAACAAATGTTATTAGCAATTGATAATGGCATTCTATCTGAGAGTGACATATTTTGAAAAAAGCTGAAATATGTAAGTGTTAAAATTAGAGGTAGGGGTGGTTTGATGTCTAAATCACATTAAGCACTATGTGATAATGAACTTGACTTTTGATTATCCCTAAACCAGTAATGCAGGACACCATCCATGGCCTGGTGACAGCACCAAAAGGGATGTGACCCATTTTTCTTTTTCTTCAGGCTTTTAAGGCTTCCAGGGAATAAACTGATTCCATTCTCATCCTTAAAATCCCCTAATGGCCCTAATAAGCAATGCAAAATCAGACACATTTTAATTTCTCAAATTCATTAGAAATATTTTACATGCTTTAAAAATTATCAGTAATTTTTTTTGCATGTGTACACAAGCACACACATTAATCTTGGTTTCCTTACCCAAAGTTTCGCATGTCTCTAACTGATAACATGAGATCAAACCTCCATGAACGTATAACATTCTTGTATATCTGAAATTCTGTCCTTGTTTCTTTGTAACTTTAAGCATGTGCAAAAAGGTAGACAGGGTTTGGGCACGTATGATGTAAGTTTTTTAAGAGTCAAAATTAAGTCATTTGTGCAAAGTGCCTGAATTTGATGCTGTTTTTCCTCCTCCTCACTTGGTTGAAGTAGGTCTTGCTGTATATGCTCAGACCTAAGCGTCCACATGGCTTCCTCTTAAAACATGCCGTTCTTTAGAGTGATTTTCTTGGGTAGTCATAACAGTATTAGTTTTAATTTATTATGTACTTATACTGGGAAAGCAAAAGGAAATAATCAAAGCCATTAAAAAGCAAAAGTTAGAGTATTTTGGACATGTGATGCGACACCCAGAAAAATACAGCATCCTTCACTTAATCCTCCAGGGAAAAATTGAAGGCAAACGAAGTCTAGGCAGAAGAACATCATGGTTTCAAAACCTAAGGGACTGGTTTGGACAAAACTCAGCAGCACTTTTTCATACAGCTGTTGACAAAAATAGGATTGCCAACATGATCGCCAACGTCTGATGATGGACATGGCACAAGAAGAAGAATGTACTTATAGCTAAATACAGTATAGATCTAAAATAAAATAAATATTGAAACAGTAATATATTCCATCATCTAAGGAGCTACATTTGGCAGTCCCAAGGTTTCTTCCACTGATTCCCAGTACTATGGAATCTCCTACCCTCCAATATTAGGATGGTCTCATTGCTTCTAAGCTTCCAAAAGTTTCTCAAGCTGGGGTTACCAGGGGTGGGGTGAATTAGTAAGGTTCTAGGTTCATTATTTTTTGCATCCCTCTGCTTAGTATTCCTGTTTAACAAGTGCTTCCAGGTGAAAGGATTGAATGACATCGCTGTGTCCTGGGGAATGCCCAGTTGGAGGCTCATTTCATGTCCCCATTAAGTTGCTCATCAAAGTGGTACCCATTTATCTACTCTTGGTCACCTGCTTTCCAACTGTTGGGTCAGCAGGAGTGTGTGACAGGAGCTCACCCTGTCCTGCAGAAGCAGCCATGTCTCTAACACAAGCCTGCTGATCATTAGCCCAGGGTCCTAACCTCATGAGCCACCATGCTCCATCCTTGATGCACTGTGAGGCTCTTTCATGAATGGTGCATGGTACCAAGAGATGCTAACACTGCTTGACTACCATTCATAGGCAGCATTACCATCCAGGGCATGATTAAGCAAAGCAGTCTCTCTCAAGCATACAGATGGATACAAATGCTGTCCATTAGTTGCTTGAGCTGTTCAGAGAAATAAGACCTACAGATGCAAATAAGTCATGTATACTTTGCAATCAGGCCTATCCAGAGATAATTGCCATAACTGGGCAAGAAGAAAAGGCAAATATAAGAACAATAATGTTAGGTGGAAAAGAGGAAGCGCTTTGTGGGACAAAAAGGAAAACCATTGGCTCCAGAATCTAATACCCCAGTTCAGGATTTCAATATTACTGACGTTACTATCTCTGGTATTATGCTGAGTTTATGTGAATAATAAAGGTATCATGTACATCGGTACATACAGAGAGATTTGGACTGCAAAAATCCAACCTGGCAGCCCCCAGATGGCAGCAAATTGTTAGAATTGTCTGTATCTAAAAACACACAAAAATGTCCATTCGCTCCTGTTTTGTTCAATCTCCTCACAGAAATGTTAACATGGAATTATACAAAGAACTGTAATATTCAAGATCATATTATAAAAAACAGAATGTCATATAATACATTTGCAGATGATGTTATTTTATTTTTTTTTCAAAATCCGAAAAGAGATATTTCATTACATTTTTAATTAAATATTATGGAGTAGCTGGTTAGAAGTTAATTTTGATAGGTTATCCACTATGTTAGTTTACATCAAGAGTCACAGAGGCATTTTCAGTAATCTTCCAGCCTTCATATCACTCCATGCATATGTAGAAATTTAGGAGTACTCACTACAAAAAAATTGGTGTTAGCTGTTAAAATAGCATAATGACCCCCACCTGTTCAAAGTTTAAACTGAATATAAGTCATATCAGCTTTGTTTGGTTAATTTTACATTATAGAATAGCTGCATACAAAATGGCTGTTCTTCCTAGAATTTTACTTGTGAACAAGTAAACTTGTGCATAGAACATTTTGCTCTGGACCAGGGACCCTCCTTAGTTTACTGAGCCTGCAGTGAAAACAGAGCTAGAGTATCTCTATTATTTGGTTCCATTTAATTGTCTTAATATATAGCATTTGATTATATTTTAAACATCTAGCTCATCCAAGATAAAATGGCGTCAATGAAGCAGGAGTTAATGAGTTAATCCCCCCCCGAGGAATAGTTAATTTATGAGGAAGTAACATTTCTATATTGCTTCCTGCAATTACAAATTATGTCTCTGTTCTTGAACCATCTGTGCAGTGAAAACAGAGGCATCTGTGTAGTTCAGTTGGATCCAGAAAGACTAAAGAAACTTATTGAACTGGGGGGGGGGCTTTAGGGGGGCGGAGACATTTCCCCCCCATTTTCCTCCACCTTTCGCCTTTCCATTCTTACTTTGACTTGCAGGTCTGCCACATGAATGCTTATGTACATAGATGTACATTTTATAGCTGTAGCAAATTTCATTCAATTTTATGTGGAAATAATTTCTGGCGATATTGGGTTTTTACTAAGTTGTTGTCATGTTAAATATATGCACAACTGGGTTTTCTAAACCTGGTCTGACACTATTCCAGTCTTTCTACCTATCTCCTTCTCCTTCCTTTTCTGGGATCTTGACTTACTTTGACAGTTAGCTGTGTATGTCATAGAGTTGCCATGGAAACAGTATCCGGCACACTGCTTTCTCTCTGCCTTTGCTATCCCACCCTTTTCTTTTTCTGAAGCCTGTTGCCATGGAAAAACTTATAATCCACCATAATTTTCAATAATCATACCCTTCCCCCATTTTGGTTTATTTTATTGAAACAAAACACATTAAGGTAAAACATTTTAATGCTCTGGAAAGCTGGAGGTAGGGTTGCAATTTTTTGTTAAACAAAAATAATGAAATCTGGTGGTGGTGGTGGATAAGGATTTCATGAAGTCTGAAGTGTTCATATTACAGAGAATATGTGCATTTATGTGCATATGTCAGAGAGAAAGAGGATGGGATGGGGGAAAGTAGGAAGGTCTCAAATGCACAAAAACATATGGAGGACCTTGTGGTACATCACTGAACATTGGCTGGGGTTACACATTGTGCCGCAGTGGCACTGTGGTTAGAGTGCAGTACTGCAGACTACTACTACTGACTACCGGCTGCCTGCAATCTGGCAGTTCAAATCTCACCAGGCTCAAGGTTGACGCAGCCTTCCATCCTTCCGAGGTGGGTAAAATGAGGACCCAGATTGTTGGGAGCAATATGCTGACTCTGTAAAACTGCTTAGAGAGGGCTGTAAAGCATTGTAAAGTGGTATATAAGTGCTATTGCTATTCTTATTGCATCATAATATTATTCCTTTGATTTTGGCTTAGTGTATCACACAGCCTTTATGGCTTATAACCAATTCTTTATGGCTTAGTTCAACATTTGTATGCCAATTACAAGTTATTCAATAAAGCATAGTTATGCAAATCATGATTTAGCATGGTGTAGGAATATAATCAGTGTGTTGAAGGGTACTCTGCAAGATACTGTTATAAATTATCTATAATGCTGCCTCTCAACTTCTCTACTTTTGGCAGTTCAGTCCAGTGTTACCTTTGACAAGTACATCTAAAGAAGCATACCAGATGACACTCACTGGCTATGCAGCTCAGTTTCATTGACAGAGACATTTGAAATTACACAATCAATAAAATACAATAGTCTTCTGGCTATCAATTCATTAGCATAGCAGCTCCTAGTATATATTATATATTGATATACCTAGCATTTCATAGGAACCCAATAGATTTTCTTCAAGAAAAAAAATTGAGCCAGTTTTAAAATCAGTTATTCACATGTACCAGGACATATGAATTTCCTTTATAGTCTCTCACGTTCAGCTATGTTTCATTTCCAAATGTCCTATTCTTATTTTACAACAAAAGGTAGAGAAGCATGGGGTCATCAGTAACAAGGACATATTTGTGGGAGATAAAATAGAAAGTGGCCTTTTAGAGTTGTTGGACTAAAAAAACCCCCACCTCTGTTAATGCATAGGATAAGCACAAAATGATGAAAATAGGATAAGCACAAAAGAATGGTACTGAAAATAGGGTAAATGGAAAAATGGTTCAGTCCCGGTAAGAATGAAGAACCATTGATTGTTCCAGATAAATGAGAATTTAAGCACGACAATGTGAATGAAAGTAATTAAGTGAGGTGGGATGAAGAAACAAAGCTAAGTGAAAGTAATGCCTTGACTGCTTAATGCAAGTAATGCTTCAACAGATGGTAGGTGGCTTGTGAGTTTTATGTGATTTCAGTATTTCTAGAAAAATATTTGTTTAAGTGAGATGACTTTCTATGCTCTTTTTCCAGTCAGGAATTTTTAAGTCTCTCTCTCTCTCTCCCTCCCCCCCCCCCCACACACACCATAATAGTTGAAACTGATTTCAAATTTAATTTGTATAGTTAAATTGTCTTTTAAAATGGTATGAAAAGCCTCATATGTACATATATAATAAGTTAAATTATTCTGTGTATTGTTTCCCATAAATGCTCCCTTCTTGTTTTATGAGATAAACCATGAATACCTGATGTCAAGAAAATGGATAAGAAAATAAAAAAAAAGTTTTAAAGACGTGAGTTGGCTAGGAAGGAGTAAACAGATTAAATGCAAAATAATTTTGAAAGCATAGAAGAACATGTTTCTATGGAAACAGCAACCCACAAAGGGAGAAACTGTAAGAATAGAGAAAGGAGAAATCGAGAAAGGTGGAACAGCCATATTTATATCTTTACTTTATACTGATAAATCATTATTTGTGCCTTTTAACTGACAATCAAAAATTAAAATATCAGTGGGTTGACACTGCTACCCTTCAAGTATACACCTATACTTGTAAAAGAAGACAAACCAATGGTGACAAACTGAGATAAGCATTTAAGCTGCTTAATTTATTAATCTTTTTAGATCTGAATGTTAATGTTTAAGTACAGGAAGTCCCCTTTTTTCATTGCTGTTGTTTAGTATCCTAATTTTGTGGTTCACCACAATTGATATTATTATTCTGATGGCGAGTAGAGCAGAAGAGCTCTTCCATTAAATTTGAAGCGGATGTCAGTATGGCTGTGCTGGATTTTTTGTTTTTGTTTTGGACAGTAAGAATTTACAGATTAAGAGTACTTCACCTTTTACAGGGTGCGAACAATTATGTATAAAGCAGCTGTGTGTGTGTGTGTATGTGGATTATGTACAGTGTGTAGGTCATATATTCATTCTTAATTTGTAAAATGGAAATGGCCCAATTTTTCGTAAATTGTAGAAGGAAAGTAGCTCAAAATAGTCTGATATGCAACTTTAGTGATTGTGGCAGCAAAACACTTGACTCTAATAAATATTATACAAATCTATATTTTTAATTCAATTACGGTAATCCCAAGGATCCTATACTTAATATAAACCTAGAGGTTGGGGTTTTTTTTTTTAGACTTGGTAACATCCCATATGTTATTCTTTTCTCTTTAACTTACTTTTCACAAGTGCTTTCAAGCAGTTGTTGAGATGTTGTTAACATACAACTTCTAGCATCCCTGAAAAGGACTAACAACATTGTGGAATGTTGGGAATTATAGTTAAAACAACTTTTATCTGATCTATTCCTGGTATATTATATGGTATCAATCTCCAGTGCAATCATAGAATCATGGAATGCTTCATAGCTCCACTAATTTGTAGTTTGGTGTTTTATTAGGACTGAAAAATGTTATTCTGTTCCCGGGGGGCCTTGCTGAATAATGCCGTGTTGAATATAGGCTCAGTTTCTGACTTGTTGTTTCTTTGCATTATCCTGCACTTATTTCTAGAACAACATAACTATGGAGGTTTTATCACTGATTCATAATTTTACTTTCCAACAAGTGCATCTCTAAGCAAAGGTAAATGTTGAAGAAATATAAAGATGTATTTAACAATAATACAGTGGTTTGGAGGAGAGATATGGTTAAGAAATTAAGCTATGAAAATGTACTGTTTGTTTTGCATATTATTTCTCTTATGCTGTCGTTTCTAATTCCTGAGGAAAATAGTGGATTTATTGTCAGTTTAATGGTCTAAACGGAATGAGAAGAAAAAGAAATCACATGCTGATACAATTTTTTCAAGAGGCTAAAGTACAAATGTAATCAATTATTAAATGATTAGTTATTAAAATTTAGACAATCCCAAGTGTGCACAATAGTTATAATTCCCAGTGTCTTTTTTTCCTTCATTCATCAAAATATCATTGTTTCTTATGAATTGTGCATTGTCTGTATTACAGAATGTAATATAGCTTTTCTGGGTTTTTTTTTTCTTTTTTAATTGATACATTGTATTCTGTCGCTGAAGTTAAAAAGAGATCACTCTTCGCTGACAACATCTATACTGAAGTTAGATGAAGAATATTAATTTATTTTTAATTGTATTTATAACTAATGTGCAAATAAGCATAAGTCTTCCAGAATGACTGCACCTGCTGACTGCTAATGTCAAAACACCAATGGCAAGGTAAGCAGTAGACGGGTGAGACCACTCTACTGCTGCACTGGAGTATTTAAAAAAAAACACTAATCAATTTAATTCAAGGATACTGCTGAATTCAGAATCCGGGCCAGTATTTGAGACAATGGAAAGCCATGATAATTTGTTTAAGTGTTTTCCCCACATTAACTTCATTATATAACCAATCCTTTAAACTGTTAAAATTAGCCAATCTCATTTAGACCTCAGTAGTTAAAATAATCAGTCCAAATCATTGGATTTTTTAAAGCTATTGCCTATATAGGTCTATATATAAATTAACTGCTCATTTATAGATTCTATATACTATATATTCAGTAACTGGAGAACGTTTCCAGTATTAACAGAACAACTGTATCATGTTATCCCTTCACATTACTGTTGTATAGTAATGACAAGAACATACATACAGTAGCCAGAGTGTACTAAATATCTGTCTTATACTGTCAGATCAAAGATGCATCTAGTCCGAATACATCTGGCCCAACACAGAATAATAAGAAAAAAACCCATCCTGCTTTGTCTGTTGCAGGTGACATTAATAAGACTGTGAAATATTCATCACAAAGCAGACAATATTTTACAAAGTGGGGGTTGGGAGAGCTATAGTACCTACTAGTTACATTTGGCAGGCCAAGATTTATTTTCTATTCCTACAAAATAGAGTGATGGAGAACCAAGAAAATTACAATGATCTGTGGCTTATGTGGGAGCTTGTGATGAAAACAGTTGATGGAGCTACTTCATGACAATGCATATTGTATGCATCAATCATGGAAAATATATTTGTTGATTATATCCAAACATTGTTGAACGCTTGTCATGATATCAATAATAATAATGATGATGATGTCAAAATTTGGCTACAAGATACAATTATTATATGACTTAGATTGTCCTGTTCAGTATTTTTATTAATGACTTGAATAAAAGGATTGAGAGGATGATGATCAAATTTGTAAATAAAGCAAATTTAAGAGGAGTGACTAAGATTTTAGAAGAGAAAGAAAATATTTAAAAAGATCTCAGCAGATGAAATTGAACAATAAAATATAACATCGTACAACTAAAAAAAATGGAAAAAAAGAAGCGTACAATGATGAGGGGGACCTGGCATGTGAAACTGGGGGTTTTGGATCTGTGAATCACAAGCTGAATATAACCCAACAGCGCAGGAGTGTCAAACTCATGTCGTCACACCAGGATCACGTGATGTATTGGGACTTTTTCCCCCTTCACTAAACAGGGCATGGGTGTGGCCAGCGCATGACGCATCTGGTTTGACAGCTCTGCTACAGCGTGATACAGATTTTAAAAAGACATGTGCTATTTCGAAGGTATTAATAGGTTCAAGTCTATATCCTGGGATATAATTGCTCCATATTAGTGTGCCTTGGTTATTTGGAATACAGTATCCAATTCTGGGTACCAGAATGAGTGGGATCTACAGCAAATTAAATTGAGATTAGATATTTAAACAGTTTTTCTGATGATATGAGCTGTCAACCAATGGAACAGTGGGCCTTGTAATAGGGTTATCTTTTTTCACTAATAGATAGTCTTCTTTCTGAAATGCTTTAGCAGATCCTGCACTAAATAGGAGATTGACCGAGATGGCCTCTATGACCCTTTCCAACTTTCTATGATACTACAAAATTGACTTTAAGTGTTTACAGGAGTATTCTTTTCAGATGGTGGACAGTGTAAGATCTATTAATACAGCTTTTGATATGTATGTGTCAGAAGATGACAGTATCTGCTAATCTCACACAATTTAGAAGCTAACAAAGTTGGGCATGGATAGTACTTGAATGGGCAGTTCAGAAATGGAATCATAGAAGAAACCACTCCCAAACCATTCAACAATGCTTTTACACCATCACCAAGAGGCAAATTTAAGTTCCAGGTATATTTACCCTGCCCTTTTTTACATCTGTACATAGATAATACTATTATAGAGGTTTCCATTAGTCTGCTGCTGACACATGCTACGTTAAAATAAAGCTTTGTAGTTGTGATATCTATAAAAAATCCTAGGATTGTGAAAGTTGGTAGCTCAATCTAATTGGTTATCTGTGATTCTTAATATTTTCAAATGATATTTTGAAGTAAGCTTTTTCTAAATACATATCACAAATTTCCTAGGATTAAATATTTTTTAAAAGTACTTTGAAAGACTCTAGGGGAGAACAAAAATAAGACAAAACAAGGAGTTTTAGATTGTTGAAAAAAATCAAGGAAAACATGGTTTTTATTTTTGCAGTAAAGGCAGGCAATAGGTACAGTTAACCCAGGAATCCATCCAAGTATTGTTCAATATTTAAAATAGGCAGGTAAATTAAATGTTTCACAGTAGTTATTTCAACATTTTAAATATCTCATACACTCACATTGGGTGAGCCATTGACTTCAGTAGATCAAATACTAGGCAGAAAAAATTTACATTGACATAGGAAAAAAAAGTTGGGGTTGATGGGGTAAAAAAACCTTGCTTCCTAACTTTGCTAATTTTTGAAAGAATCCCTGTTCATGCTCTGCAAATCAGCAAGTTCCAAAACCTGGCATTATTGCATATCTGTTACTAACAACTATAAAAAGTAAGGAAATCATTAGAGCCTTTAACCAACCCTTACAACCTACAGCTTGTGACTTCATCCTTCTAACATTATTCACCCACGTTTACCACCTACTGCACACATGTCTTCTGTCTTCATATGCCTTCTGTCTGAGTTCAGGAACTGGGATTCTTTCCCAGTTCCTTTGTTGTCCCCACCCACCTGTGCTACAGCATGAAGGAGTAACAGTCCAGGATCTACTGTATGTGTGTGTGTGTGTGTATGCATCCTCTTGTGCGTGCCCACTAGTACCTTTGTTCACAGCTCACCAGTTTTCTATATGTTAGTGTTATGTCGGAGGTCCACAAATGGTGATATCATGGTGCAAATATTAATCAAGTTTGTGTCCTGTGCTTCAGATGTTTTTACCATTATCTATAATCCATCAGTGTGTTATATCATTTGTTTTGTCTCTGATCTCTTATGAAAGAATGCTAGATATGCTTTCAATGCTTTATTGAATTGCTTGAGAAAAATCAGTTTCCCTATTGTTCTCCATGCAGCTTATTCTAGATTACTTCAATATTTGATCTTTTAATACTCCTTGACCTTATCTCAGTCCAATTGTGATGAACAGAGCCACCTGGTTAATATGGCAAGTTGATAATTATGGAGAAATGAAATCTATGATGGAGTTGAACATGACTTTTCTCTTAACTGACTTTGTTCAAGAGGAATCATGTTTTACTGATTTTCTTTTCTTTTAAATCTCAGACTGCTGGTTCTAATATAAGGGAAAATAAATTTGTACAAATATGTTTTTTCTGATGCTTTCTATATTGTGATCATATTGCTAAACTTGTTGAAAAAACAAGGCAACATTTCAGTGAGAGAATGTGTATAAATATTTGATGCATACATATTTTCTAAAGTAGTAAGGAATTCATTTGCTTTTTGAAACATTAGCAATTCAGATTGGGAGATTAATCCCATCAATGGACTGTGAAGTTGCTCTTAATAAGCTCAGTTATATACCTCCTAAATCAAAATCATGATAATTTTCTAATAATTAGTGTCAGTTTTAATTACACTGCAGAGTGGACTGATAGTTATAAGATATAATGTACTGAATTCTGTACACAACATCGCCTATTTAGGAAATTATATTTTTTAGAAAATGGTACTTTCGAAAATCTTTGGATTTGGTAATTTCTCAAAGCAATAATAATAATGAATTATATCAGTACAGCTTTTAGCATCTTCTGTTTTCTAATATCACAATCTCAGGATACTTGGTAAATGGCATACAGTATTCTGTTTTAAAGTTCAACTTTTCACTACTTTTATAGATAATAATGGAAATTAAAAATTCCAACTCTTTGGGCAATTTCATTCAGCAGTCTAAACTGCCTTTCACCTGTTCTACCCCAATCTGTTCCTGAAGTCAGCTAATATTCCAGTGCAAATGACAGTGATTGGCAACAGGGCCTGGTTGGTGCTCCTTCTGGATTATAGTCCCTGCAGGAATTGACTGATCATTCTCCTGCTTCTTGCAAGGAAGGCAATGATTACTGGCTGGCTTATGTGTACATGGGTTTATCGGTATCTGCTTTCTCCTTTGTGGATTGTTTCTGTTTAATTAGCCTCCATTCTTTTCCTTTGCTTTCCTAGTTGTTTGTACATAAGATCAAAAGGCCTTTGGTCCTTTTCCCATGTTCTCTTCTTTGACATTAATGCAGACCATTTTCCCCCTTCTTATTATACAGTAGTTGCTCTGATGCTTTCTGTTGGGGACATTTTCTTATCTAACCAAATAAAACAGAACCTGAGAAAATCAGTTGGCAAACTGATCAAGCCTCAGATCAAACATCTTACAAAATAAATATTGAAAGACAATAAAACTGGCTTCCTTTTTATGCAACTTGATATTCTGCCCCTTAATGACATAATTACATATACAATCCAGTCTCTACCTCATGAAACAAGAAGAGAAATTGGATTACATAGGCGACTTCCGGTTGATGTTGTGGCAAGAACGGTTTGGAAAATAGTGGGCTCCACCAATCCTTGTGAGCTCTAGCGGGTAACTGCTGTTGGGAGACCCTACGGGACAAAGCTGCCTTGTAGGGGTGGCAAAGAAAGGAGAGGTGCTTTGTGGACCATGAGGAACTCACAATTTCCTTATTAGGTCCGAAGCAAGCTCTCCCGAATGTCAGCAGGGACAATGGCCATTTTTGGCAGTCACAAGCTGGGACAACCAGGACCATAAGATTTGTGCTGGAGTGGTCCATGGACAGAGCATTGAAACTGGGTGAGATAACTTCCAACTCTTACTCCAAATATTTAATTTAAATACAAGAATTTTAAAAGATAACCTCCAAGTGTTATGGAAGTGGTGATTAGACACACAGAGAAGATTGAAGACTGAAAATTAAAAGGCAAAAGAAATGCCCAAGGGAAGCTTTAAAATACAGAAAACCTGGAAAAAGCATAAACAATTTGAAAGGTGATTTTTGGGAGTAATTGTCTTGCTTATTTGTATTTTTAAACCCCTTGGACTTATTGGATAATCAGCTGTTTTTCTCATACTGCTTAATGTTGGACTTGGGAGCAGGAGAGCCATCTACTGGAAGAAGAGGAGGACTATAGCACTACAACATCACTACTATTACTGAAAGTGAGGTCCAATACACATAAAGTCTAATACACAAAAATAGAAGAAAGTAAATGACACCTGGAAGGTGACCTGCTCTTGACTTTATTTTAGAAGACAATTTGGATATTTTGAAAATACCTAATGGGTTTCTTTTTTCTCTTAAAGATTTCTAAGATGAATTAAATTGCAAATAACTAAACTTTATTGAAACTGGCTGTTGGATTTGAAAGATTGGAGGAATTTAGTGGATTAATTTGGATTTGGATTATTAAGGATATTTGACAGGACATTCTACATGGCAAAAGAAGAAAGGTGATAGAAGAAAAGAGAAAAGAAGAAAAGTTAAATAAAACTTTAAAATTTGGACAATGGGGAAGATATGTAATTGGAAAATCACAAGGCTGTAAACTACTAAATTTTAAAGATTATAAATTTAGGTGATTTGGAAGTATAATTATGGGATTGATTGAATTTTATTAAGTTGGAATTTTTAAATATTGAGACTTTGGAACCAAAGAGGTATACTGAGTAATCTTTATTAAATTGTTACAAAATGGGGATAATAGAGGCAAATGAAGAAATAATTTTGATGCTCAAAAACATGCATGAAACTATAAAGAACAATAAGGACACAAAGGGATTGTCTAAAGATAAAGAAATGAGTGTAGAAGCCACTCAACAATTGAGGGGAAAAGATGAACATGATATTCAGGAAATAGATGAGAAATTAGAAGAAGCAATGGAAGGAAAAAATGAAAATGAAATGCAAGAAGATAAAGATAATGAAGAGAAAGGATTAATAAGTAGGAATCAATTAAAGCTTATAATAGAACAGAGAAAAAAAAGAAAAATCTCTTTAAAAAAAAAGAAAGTCTTATTGATGGGTGTTCAAATAATACAGTAGAAAGAGACAAAGGGCAACCCGAAGGGAATGTTCAGTAGGTATAGAGATATCAAAAAGAGTTACAAGACTCCAAGAGAGAGAAATAAAAGGGTGATTAAAAAGTCAATAAATGATGGAACTCCAAAAAGGTTAAGAGGTGATGGATAATGATAAAATATATTAATAAAAAGAAAAAATAGAAAATACAAATAGGGAAAATAGTAGCATATATATTAATAGATGATAGAATCAATTATAATTAAAAATAAGCTAAGCTTAGTAGGTGGAAGTTTAGGGTAAGGTAATCTAATTCTATTATTAATATTAATAGTGTGTTAAATGTATTGTGAACTTAAACTTTTAAAGATTAGAAATTGTGGGGATTTTGAGATATATTCCCGGGATTGATTAAATTTTGTTAATATTTGACTTTATTAGTAGTCGTAAACATGTGAGTTATATGTGTATTCAAATACTATTGTATGAGTTATGTTTAATATTTATGTGACTGATTACAATATCTCCTTCCTGGATCAATTGAGCAATACCATTAAGATCATTTCTGAGTACCTGGGGATACTGACGGTATGGATGGGACTTCTGTTGTAACCCTGGCAAGAAAGAGTTAATGTGGGCTTTAAGCCCCTCAGGTTTTGCAATTTTCCACTTTAACTCTGCATAGGGGTGCATTTCCTCAGTGTTCATGTACAATCTGGGGGTCTTCCTAGATTTTTGCTTCTGCTTGGAAGCTGGGATGATGGAAGGGTTTTTTAAACAGGTTTATCCTGTGCAGAATGTCAGCCTTGCCATGCTGCGGCTCGGAGGTACCATTCAGGTGGGACTGGGGGGCTCACTTACTGACCCAGCGACACCTAGGAGTGTGTTTGGCTGACCAGCCTAGCTGTCGGGAGCCTGCCACCGCTGCTGCTGCAACCCCTGCCATATTTGCTATGGCCTCTGAAGCCTCCAAAGCTGTTGCTGCTGCACAGCTGAGAGGCGGGCCCAGAAACAGCTGATGTTTGGGGCCATGCCTGCTGATGTGATGAGCCGAGTAACTGGGTGGAGTTAAAGCCTGAAAACTAAAGCACTGATGTGGGTTAGCTATGCTAGGACGGATGTGGGTTAGCTGGGAAGGAGTTGCAGGTGATGGGGGCGGAGCCAAGGGGTGGAGTCATGGGTGGAGCATGGGAGGCTTTAAAAAGGTGGTGGGGAGCATTGCACATTAGTGCTGACAATATCTCCCTTTGTAAATGGTGATTGATGGAATGTGCCGGAGCGCCTGATAAAAACCTCTACACCTAGGATCCTGGTTGTCTGCAGTCTTATTTCACAGTGCCATTCCGGAACCTGACACAGAAATTATATAAATTCATGGATTGGGATACTTTACTTATGAGAATCACGCTTTGATCATCTTTCACTTGGATTAATGTAATAACCCTCCATGGGGCTGTGTGATCAGCACTTGGAAGCTGCAGATGGTTCAAAATTTTGATGTTTTTCATTACGTCTATATAACATCACTACTCCACAAGCTGCATTGTCTTCCAGTAGGTTCTCAGGCACAATTCAAGGTGCTGGTCATTTAGGGCAATTGCCTTTCTTCTCACCTCATCAGATCCAGTAAAGAAGGCATGCTCCAAGTCTCTTTTATTAAACAATGTCATATTGTTGGATATTGAAAACTTGCTTCCTTAGTGGCAGCTCCTGACCTATGGAATACCATCTTCTTAGAGATTTGTATGGCCCAAAACCCTGTTAGCCTTTTATAAGACTTTGAAGACTATAGTTCTGTTCAGTGATTTGTGTTTGTTTTTAATCTTGCCAGCTCTCACAGTAACTTGGACACCTATATAAATAATACAGGTTAATAAAAAGCACACTAATGCAAGCAACTGTTCCTACTTACTTTCAATGTATTTTCATCCTATTTGGTAAATTGTTCAGGCTATAATGAATTGCTGACAATAAAAACAGATGATTCTAATAATTATAAAGAAAAAAACTTGTTTTTTTAAAAAATAAAAATGCTGCAAGCAGTAGGATTTAAAGATTTATATTTTTTTAACTATCCAATCCACTAATACCCTGTTACTTAAGAATGTCAATTCTTTTACACTAATTGTCAAAACAAAAAGAACTTAATTTATTCAATTCCACTTTGATAGAATGATGCATACTATTCTTTAAGGAAGCATTAATCAGTTCCATGAATAAACTACTAGGGCCTCAGCCTTCCAAAATAATCAGTTATACGCTGCCTATAAGCAATTGAAGGGAGGTTGTTAGTACAAAAATATTTAGCAAGTGATAATACAAGATAGTGTATTTATTTACAGTATACATATCACATATGTGCAATATGCTGTTCGGAAGTGAAATATGAAGGATGTCTTTAAAGATATTTCTTTTTCTATATGACCAAAGGGGAATACTGAAACTTTAAAAAAATTGTCCAAGGAAGTACAATTGATTCTCAAAATGGTGAAACTGATGCCACATAACTTCAGAATATTAAAGAGAGAGAGAAAAAAATGCATGGAGGTGAAATGACATAAAAAATAATAAACATAATCTTTTGAGTCACTGAAGAAATAATTTCTCCATCTTTGCCACAGTTAAAAACTTATTCTGTCTAAATAGGAATTTAAAATTGTTCATTTTCATGATAGGGCTCTAGTCATTTCTGCATCACTTCACTAATAGGTAGGGATGCCAGCTAATAGGTAGCAGAGTCAGTGAACAGAAATAGAGATGCAAATGTTTGCTTACCCTGAGCACTGGTATAAAGATAATAGGTAAACCAAATAAATCTGAAAATAAACACATCATAGCCATATCATCGACAAAGCATGAGTTAAGAGATGGGAGAAAAAGTCTAATGATAATTTAAAAGTGAAGTCTTGCAGAAACTAAGTAATCAGATATGTCCCTTGGACATATAGCACAGAAACACACATACAACCTAGCCTAGAAGTTATAAAAAGGTTAGGTCCTGTTAAGATTTATTTTGGCAACTATAAAGGAGCTCTGTGTACTATCCAAATGTGGATAGTAGGCTATTCTCCCCTTGCATTAAAATTTTAAAATCAAAGTAAAAACATTAATTTTGTCATAGTAAATTTTCCAATTAGGGAATTTTTTTAACTCACTAAACATAGTTACTCACTGACTTTATATAAAACAGGACAGGGAGAGAACCCCCCACCCCAGAAACATAGTACAAGAAAGTGGCTGATTGCTTTACATAAAAAGCCAAATCTCAAATTGCATACTTGCTCTGCTGCAAACTTACAGCTTCCATATAAGTTGGCAGTAATGGAGGTAGTGAACAGTTTTCCTGAGCACTAAGAATGCATTAAGGCACCAGACTGAGTAAAGCTAAAGGGAAACAAATGTTTAGTTTAGCCCTGAATTCTCCAGGGAGTGTGACTTTGAGATCACATATTTCTTGATTCATTCTTACTTTAAAAACATGAGAAGCCACACTGCTTCTTTATTGGTTTTACAAACAGGAGTACCAAAAAATAAAAATAAAAACCATGAACCAATTCAGCATACTTAGCATTTGTGTCAATTTGAAATAAAGTGAATAAATCTTATCAGCAAAGAAATGAAGTGATTCTGAGCAATATCACCATCTACTATATACATTCAATGAAACTCAAGTAATTACATTCCTCATGCTAGTATCCATAAAAATAGCCTTAGTAAGACCAAGACCAAGGATTTCAAACTCTTTAACATTATAGGTACTTTCTTGGAAATGTCAAAATTAGTTTATAATGCTTATTTAATAGTTTGAGTTTGAGTTTGAGTTTATTCACATTTATATATCGCCCTTCTCCCCAAGGGACTCAGGGCGGTGAACAAGCACAAATAAAACAGTAAATACAAAATTTAAAAACAGTCTAAAACAAATTAAATTCTTTTGGCCCACAATTTAGTATTAAAATTACAAGGTTAGAAAATTTAAATTAAAAATTAAAAAAGTTAAAAAAAAGTTTAGAACAAGATGACACATTTATTATCCTAAAAGAAAATCAAATTGAACATGTTTTCAAATTTTAATTCCACATGTCCAGAGATCAGGTTCACCATAAAGATTGAGAGAGAAAAGACTCCAATTTCTTGGTATCTTATCACCAAACAAAGTGACAATAGGTAGCCTGCAAACTCAGGTTTACCATTACAATAACACTCTCATATATAAAAATGATCCCAGAGCATGCCAGTATGCATTTTAAAACTAGGCATCATAATGACCCACAAACCTGTAAAATACTATAAAGAATTCTGTGCAAACCAAAAGATGGCACACTTCCCAAAACAGAACTAACCTTGTCTACAAAATTAACAAAATTATATACATAGGACAAATAGGTACCAGTTTTATTTTTTTTATTTTCTGCCTTTACTATGCTTACAAATATGTTGAAAATGATGAACATAGGCAACACATGTCCTTCCTATTTTCCCCACAACCACCACCTGTGAGCTGAGTTTGCCTGAGAGAGAGTGACTGGCCCAAGGTTATCCAGTTGGCTTTCATGGCTAAAATGGGACTAGAACTCAGTCTCCTGCTTTCTAACTAGGTGTCTTAATCACGAAACCAAACTGGCTCTTAGATGCATCAAAGAATTAAAGAACACAACTGTAAAGAAAGAATCAGGATTTCAAATAATTTGCATCCATCTATCCCCTTAATACAAATCACATATTTGACTGAGTTAGAAAATTATAGACCCATGATGACGAACCTATGGCACGCGTGGCACAGGTGGCACACATAGCCATATCAGTGGGCACGCCAGCTCAGCTCTGGCGTGCATGTCCGTGCCAGCCAGCTGATTTTCGGGCCTTCAAAGAGGCTGGTGTCCGTTGTTAACACCAGCCACTGGGGATTGTGGAACAAGCAGCCCTTGGGCCACCAGTTGAGGGATCTGAGAATGCCCTTGAGAGACCTGGGCCCTAGCTGATGAATTGCCTCTGCCCGCCTTCTGGAAAGGCAAAAGAAACTATTGAAGGTCTCTAGCATGTAATCGAGCTCATGGGGTGATGGAAATGGCTGAGATCATTTTGCCCAGGAGCTGTGAAATCAGGAACAAGGATACCTTACGTTCAGTGGTGGGATTCAATTTTTTTAACAACCATTTCTGTGGGTGTGGCTTAGTTGGGGGTGTGGCTTGGTGGTCATGTGACCTGGTGGGCATGGTTAGCTGGTTATGTGACCAGGTGGGCATGGCAATATGCATAGGGACTACTCAGAAGGCTGAAAAAAGTCATTTCTGACTGGTCCTCGCACTTTTGACCAGTCCTCACACTTATGACCAGCCTCACATTTATGCCCATTGCAGCATTCTTAACAACCATGTCACTCATTTCACAACTACTTCTCTTCACCACTGTGATAAGATAGGGCACAAAACGTAAAATGTGAGGACAGTCGTAAATGTGAGGACCAGTCAAAAGTGCAAGGACTGGTCAAAAGTGTGAGGACCGGTCAAAAATCACTTTTTCAGCCCTCTGAGTAGTCCATATGCACATAGGGACTAGCACATAGGGAGTCCATATGCACATAGGGACTAGCACATAGGGAGAGCTGAAAAAAGTGATGTCTGACAGGTCCTCACACTTTTGACCGGTTCTCATTTATGCCCAGTGCAGCATTCTTAATTAAATTAATTAAATAAAAATAACCTGCTGGAGCGGTCGGAGGCAGTCCGAGGTGGGCGTTCAGGCCTGCTGCAAGGCAAGGTGATAGAACGGGGGTAGGTAGGTGTTGCTGCCCAGGTGGAAGGCGGGCGCAGGCCTACAGGGCTGGCTGCAGGGTGAAGTGATCAGATGGGGTAGGTCATCTTTTAAACACTCAACCTTAACATCATTTAAACACTCAACCTGAAACACATGTAAACACTTAAACAAACCTTAAACCTGGGTGTGCATTGCCAACTCCATATCACTTCCTCCCACCCAGATTTTGTGGCTCCCAGTATTTTCTTTTAAATAGGTATCTCTGTGTGTCTTTTTCATCTCTCTCATCTTTTTCTTTCTCCCCCTTCTCTTTCTCTCCTTCAACTCTCTTTCTCCCCCACCTCTTTCTCTCCTTCATCTTTCTCTCCATCTTTCTCCCCCTTCTCTCCTTCATCTCTCTTTCTCCCCCCTCTCTTTCTCTCCATCTCTCTTTCTCCCCCCTTTCTCTCCTTCATC
>JANHZT010003442.1:10292-25350 GCA_032468215.1 Stegonotus admiraltiensis | reverse complement strand
TTGTTCCAGAGAGTGGGTGCCGCCACAGAGAAGGCTCTCCCCCTGGGGGTCGCAAGCCGGCAATGACTAGGCAGCGGTACCCTAATAATATAATATATATAATAATATAATATATATTCCCAGACCTAGCCAGAATGGCAAATTCAGAATACTAGTGAGATTAATGACATTGAAAACTGCTAAGATTATCAATAAGATATATTCCTCTATGTTCCACAGACTTTTACTTGTGCTTATGTTTCTTTGGATCCTTTGTTTACTATTGCATTTAATTTTGTTAAAGACACAAAATTGGAGATTGGAAGAAGAAAAAAAAACACGACAACCCTGTGATTGAGTAGGTCTTTGTGATTAATGCAATGTTCAGGCAGGATGCCGAGAATGCTACAATTTGGGAATGTCAGATGGCAGAATGTAATACTGAGTGGATACTTTATCTTCCTATACATTTCAGCATTCATTTTCATAAAAGCCAACTTCAAATTCTTATGGGGAAGAAATACTTGAAAACATACAGGTGATGCTAAATGTATATATGTTAAAATATAGCTTAATGGGGCTTCGGTGCCATTAATAATTGCTCCCTCTTTCCCATAACTAGGATTTCTAGAATAATGTAACAGATGAGGGTGGAGGTTCGTTCTCCGAGCTTGTGGGTTCGTTTCTGAATGTTTTGTTACCAGGCTAGGTAACATCCTAGGACACTAAAATCCAGTGAAGATGTTACCTAGCCTGGTAACAAAATGTTTGGAAATCAACCCACAAGCTCAGAGAATGAACCTCCACCCTCATCCTACACCAGATATTCGCCACCATTGCATAAAGTAACAGAAATATAAGAAGATCAACTCAACATTGTTTAGGCACTGTGAGGTTTGGTTCACAACATTTTAAATGATATATAAGATCCATCTATAAGTTTAGTCAAGCTATTTCAGAAGATATAATTAGATGTCTAGTGGTTTGCACTCTGGAGTATGCTGGGAAGGTTCCTGTGAAATAATTACCTGTCCTTTTCTGTCCAGAGCCATTCAGTGCTGATGTGTGGGTGATGATGTTTGTAATGCTGCTTATAATCTCTGCGGTGGCTGTCTTTGTCTTTGAGTACTTCAGCCCTGTGGGATACAATCGGTGTCTGGCTGATGGCAGAGGTAAGGAGACACATCTTTTATCATGCAATCTTTATAATACATAATGGACAGAAAGATACTTCTTCTCCACTGATATACATGTCAACCATGGTTGGTGTCAACTCTAGTGACCACATAAATAGATATTCTTCAGGAATCAGCCATGTACAAACCTTTTCCCACATGCCTAAAGAAAAAAAAAAGAACAATAAGTCCACAAACAGCAGCAAATCTGAATGGATCTCTTTGGATGATAAAGCAGCACAAGATACTGAAATGTTCATTTCTAACAAGATTAGAAACTAGAAGCCAAATCCTTTGCATATGTTTTGCATTGTTTCTAAAGTAAAGTTATTATTGTCAAATTGAAATATTAATTTAGTTGGAGATACTAACAAGTATATAACATTTTGCTGTTTTGTTATGCGTATTAGTTGTATCCCTAATTACTTGAAGGATATTTGAAAGCTTTTATTAGTTTCCCTGCCTTCCTTCTGCTAATCTTTCCATGTATTTTCAAACTGATGCAGAAATGGAATGAAATAAATTCAAAAGATGAAAAACCAGAAATTTACAGAAACTCTGTAATAGTGGGGAAAGGAAGAAGTAAAAATGAAGGGAGCAAGACTGACCAGTTGATTTATGATTAGAGAACTAAGACAGATACTAGATCAGATGAACAGAAGTGGGTGCTACCGTGGCATCTCTAAACTGTTAAATGGTCCCCTCCTTAGTATGTTCTGTTTTATCTCTAGGACAATAGTGCTAACATATTTAGAAAGGAATGTTTCTGGAACATCTTTTCAGATGCTTGTTGAGTTTGCCATAAGCAGATTTATGTCACCATCTTTCTACATCTTGAAAAAAAAAAGACAGTTGTAATAGAATTTTAGCCAAATCCTAAAATAAAGCAATGTTAGAGGTGTTGTGGATTGTGCGTGTGACCAGTATACATATCTAAAAGGATGTATGTAGAGCTGTACACATTAATGTACACAGTACTGGTATGTATACACAAGGAATAAATTATGTGGAAGCAGAATGAATAAGTAAACAATGATAACATATTTTGACTAAATGATGCCCTCCCTATAAAGGAATTGGTAATGTAATTATTTTTGTGAGAAAAAAAAAATAAAAAAAGTTTTGAACAAGACTTTTGTGGATATGATGGATATGTTAATATGATGCTGTGTATTTCTTGATAGAAAACAATGTGCTTAAGATTATTCTTGTGTTATATAAGTGTCTATATAATATTTTCACTACAGTCCAATGGATCACGTCCAGGTTGTTCAGCAAGGCAATCAAAGGCACAGAAAGTACACTATGCCTCTGTGCATGGCTTTCATTGACTACGAAAAGGCGTTTGACTCAATATTCCAGCAAGCAATAATTTATGCATTGCTCAACCAAGGCATAGACACTGCTAACATAAACTTACTACAATCAATATATAAAAAAACAATGGCGATAATTTGCCTTAATGATTTTAAAGTGGAAATCAACATAGAACAAGGTGTACGACAAGGTGATACAATATCACCTATCCTTTTCACAGCCTGCCTTGAAGAAGTATTATGCACACTAGGCTGGGCAAAAGATAGGACAATCAATGGCACCTATTTAAATCACCTTAGTTTTGCAGATGATGTTATTCTCTTCTCACAAGACCCAGAAGAACTAAAAGACAGATACAGTATAAGAGCTGCACGAAGCAGGAGAACCGTTTGGCTTAAAAATAACCCTGAAAAAGAGCCAGGTTATGTTTAATAAATTCAGTAAAGAAAGAAAATAATTTATATCTGGAGAAGAACTAGACATACAGTAGTAGACCACTATATATACCTTGGCCAAAGGATCTCAATGGAAGATGATACAATAAAGGAAATTGAATGCTGTGTTAAATGTGGTTGGCAGGCATTCAGCAAACTAAGCACAATTTTCAAAAACAACCCCCCTATGCCTGAAGAGAAAAGCTTGTGATCAGTGTGTGCTACCTGCTCTAACATATGCCAGTGAAACATGGACACTAACCTCACAATTCATACAAAAGTTATAAGAGGCATATGGAAAAATACATGTTCGGCATTACAAGAAAAGATAGAAAGATCTGCACGTGGATTAGAGAACAAACAAAAGTATACAATATCAAGAGAGTAAAAGAATTGAAATGGAAATGGACTGGTCACATAGCAAGAAGAACTGATGGCAGATGGACCAGGTCATCGAATGGATCCCACTTGATAAAAAGCATCCACGAAAGTGACCTAAAACAAGATGGATCGATGATATTGCGGGCCCAATTGGTAAAAGAAAGCTCAGGACCATATTGGTTGGAAACATGCGGAAGGGGTCTTCATCCTGCAGTGGATAGACAATGGCTAAAATGATGATGATGATGATGATGATGATATAATATTATAAATATTCTATTCTTAATATAATTACTAATTTCCATTTATTTTTAGGTTGCAATTAGGTAAATGTTCCTACAATTTCCTCAGAATTAATTGCTCCAGCAATGTCCCAAAGGTGGACTTTCTTGTTTTTTCTTTTGAAGACATTTCGCTTCTCATCCAAGAAGCTTCTTCAGCTCTGACAGGATAGTGGGGAATTGAAGAATGGAAAACAAGAAAGTCCAGTTGCCTCTTGAAAAAGCACCTTTGGTACAACCATGACCTGGGTGATTGAGAATCTCTACAGACTTTTTTCTCCAGCAATGGTTTAGTGATTTATTTCAAAATAATATGTTTGAAGAATCTGTGAAACTTCCATCCATTCCCTTGTAATCCTATATAATAAAATTTTTGAGGAATCTATTCTCTGTGCATTCCAAAAAAACATATTTGGACTGCACTCCTTACATAATGTGCTCACTGAAATAATGTTATCCTTTAGATTTTGAATTTCTGTAAATGTTGCACTGCAGTTATAGCAAAAGCAAACAAGCGTATCAAAAACCTGATGGTAACTTTTTTTTTATTCTTTGTGATAAAATGTTTATAAATATTTATTTTTGAAGGAAGGTAGTTGCATAAATATGCTATGTTGTGAGAAAATGTATTCCAAATCTTAAATTTAACTTTTTGTCCATATTGAAAATTTTGCATAGTAAGGTAGAAGTGGAACACAATAAACTAACAAATGAAGGGGTGGGAAACCCATAAAAACAAGCAATTCGTAGCTGGCAATTGGTCATGAAACACTTATTATCAGCATCTGATAATTGTTTAAAAAGCTTTAGCAGCAAGGTAGACCGTAGTGTGATCATTTGTTTTTAAAAATAAATATGCATTCAGAATCCTAGTCATGCTTCTATCATCACAATCCCAACACACAGGCTTTTACTTTTTTAAAAAAAAAATGCTGATAGCACATGGGAATTCTATACTACATAACTCTGAAGTAATGCACAATTTTCAATAGTGTTTCAATGTAATAAACAAGTATGAAGTTTACAATTTTGCAGTATCTCTTTCTTTTAAATGGCCCACACTTGCATATTCAGATTTTAAAATTGCAAATTACAAGCTGCTATAAATTAATTTGTATGCAAAAATAAATGTTGATGAAAAACCTCACTGTTGAATTTTCAAAAAGCCATGAAATGCAAAATGAATGTTTCTCATAATAACATCTCATCTGAATTGCATATAGAGAAGCCAGATTTGTCATTAGATACATTCATTCAGTTCTTATTGAAAGTCAGTCCAAGTTGCTGCATGTATTAATAGTATGGTTAATAGACACTAGGGAATTGGTTCAACTAAGTTCTGTACAAATGCAGAGAGAGGAAAATGGTGACTGAAGAAAATCTTTCTTGCACAGCCATTCCTTTTCCCCTTGAATAAGTATAAAACTATGTGGACTTGGTAAAAAAAATCATTATATGAAGTGATACAAGAATATATAAGAAGATTCTAGATCACTAGTAGGCAAGCAGCAAGCAAAAAGACCACCAACTGCATTGACAGAACTTACAGTTGAGGGCAACAGAACAAAGAAAAGTAGAATATTGTTGCCTAGTTACAAAGAGAACATTCCAGCACTTCCCCCATCACAAAACCCTTCATATAAATGTAATCCCAGTAACAATTTATATGCTTGAAATTGACGACATTGTTTTTATTTTGTATCTTGTAGAAAGGATAATGCTGACTCAAATCATAATGACATTGTAGATGCCAATTTTTTTTTAAAAAGGATATTTTTTCTATGTGAATGTGTATTCCATGTATGTGTATATCTCCATAGTCATTACAGAATCTGTATAAATTTGAAATCATATTTCCTCATGGGAGTGTTTCTAAATATCTCAGAAAAATATTATGAAAAACGTATCTGTGTCTGTGTTACAATGAAAAGTGCTAAGAGTAGCATAGCATATTTGCACATGTGCACTTGCACATACTGTAAATTCTTGCCTAACAATTGTTGTTGGAATGGCTTGCAGTTAGTAGTTTTTCAGGGTGTATAATAATGCCTATCAATACAAAGCAAACAAAGTGATATTTTCGTTCTGTTCTTTGTTCTTTGTATCCTTTTGGGTACCCATAATAAATAGCATTTATCTTCCCAACAGTCCAGGGTTTAATGATTAGGATGCTAGTGACTGGGTTATCCAATAAGCCTCTCAGTCCAAATTCCAAGTGTATTGTATTGTCTTAACTCCAAGCTAATGTTTCTATTCACTAATTTCTTTTGAATGACCTACCCAACTTTTCTCAAGGTGACTATTCCATTTTAGGATTGTCACATTTCCAACTACAATATCTTGTGTATGCAAAATGCATTTTCTTTATTTATAAATGTGAATAATGTATGAAAGATGTCTCTTAATAACTGAGAAAATATGTTAGTTCAGCCTTCCCATCTGATACACTCAGATATATCAAGCCTCCAACAGCCAGATTTCTAGTTAATTTGGCCATCAGTCATATTGGTTGTGAAAGTTTTAGATCCAGCATATTTCTAGGCACCAGGTTACAAAAGTTTGACAACGATTGATGGAGAAGAGTTGTAAAAAAGAATATATACACCTGCTTTATGCAATGTATTCATTTATGTAGATGTTACAATACACAAACTCTTAAAGGAGAATATTTGTAACTTAGGGTTGAAATGAGGGGTCCTTGGTGCCCTCTGAGCTTGGGTTTGTTTTTTTTTTGCAGACATTTCATTACCCAAAATAGGTAACATCATCAGTGTTGTTACATAGTTTGGGTAATGAAAGTTTGCAAGAAAACAACCAAGCTCAGAGAGCACCAAGGACTGCTCATAAACTCTTAAACATGCACATGGAATGACTTACGAAGGTCTGCCATTTATGAATGGTTGCCTAATGATCATATTTAATCCTGAGATTTCATTTCTGTGCTCACATTCAAGAATAGGTTTATGGAGGACCATGGCGTTAACCTGTTAGTACATAAATTATGCTACAAACTAATGCAGCATCATTTAAGCTAGAGTTGACTTTTATCACAGTCTTAGCCAACAGCATGACATCTGGAATTGGATAAAGCTAAAATTTCATTTCATTCATTACTGAGAATAATTTGTTGTGCTAATTCTCACTCTTTCTACTATATTTTGGTCGTTTCAGAGCCTGGTGGTCCGTCTTTCACTATTGGTAAAGCTATCTGGCTACTGTGGGGCCTTGTATTCAACAACTCTGTGCCAGTGCAGAATCCCAAAGGGACTACTAGCAAGATCATGGTATCAGTATGGGCCTTCTTTGCTGTCATCTTTTTGGCCAGTTACACTGCCAATTTGGCTGCCTTTATGATCCAAGAAGAATATGTTGACCAGGTGTCTGGACTGAGTGACAGAAAGGTAATCCTCCTGCCCCTCTCCAAGCCTTTTGTTTTTCCTCTACTTAAATTGGCATATACTGTATCAATGATAACATATAGTATGAATGATATGTTATAATAATTAACATATTATGGAAATTATGCAGTAAATGTTTCTTATTACCTATGGGCTATGGAACTGTGATTCTCTAACAGCATCTTTCTCAAACAGAAAGAAGAACTTCGGAAGAATCACAAACTATTTGTTGAGATCTTCCATAGTAACAGATATTACACCTATCCTATTTTAATTAATAGATAATCAAAGTGATTTATCCATTTACATATAGTACATGAAGTAGTAATATAAGGAGCTACATTTCAAGTTTTTCACAGAATTTACAGATTCAACTTTTCTTCATTTTAATGTTCCTCCACTCTCTACTGAAACTGACTTGTTGTAAAGCTATGAATTTTTAGTTATCAATGTGTGAAAAAAATCCTGCCTTTTCTCCTAACACTTAATTAAATGTGGGAATGCTTAAAAATATAGATAAAGCTGCAGAATGTGTTTTCCCCCTTATTCACTTATTTTTCCCCTATTGATTATCAATTCTCCTATAATTTCCCATAAGAGAAATATTTTAAAACATGGTAGATTGACTCTTAAGCGAGTATAGGAACAGGATGAGGAGATGAAAGCAATGCATTTCTTTTTCCACAGTGTAAGTAGGTTATAAAAGATAAGTGCCTTGTAGGTTTAAAAATAAATTCCCATAATTTTCTTAACCTTTTTCTCTTGCATGAAATGAGTTCAATTTCAGTTTCATTTTAGTTTGGTCAAATATCAGCATAAAAACTAGAATCAATCGAACAACAATATCATAAAGAAAATGCCAATTCTGATGATTTTCTTTGTATGGGTGTGTGGCATTCTAACGTACTATTAATAATATTAAGCTAAAAATATCTAAAACTTGATGTAAAAACTAAAAACTAAGAATAAAATTATGGTGTTTGAAATGAAAATTATATGCCTAGCTAAAACTAAATGGCAGGAGTTTGAAAACACCATACTCCATTTGTTATTACTAAAAATCTAAATTGAGTGTTAGATTTAGTTCAGAAAGTAACAATAGGATTCTTTTATTCCACCACTGGATGTTTCTATTTCAGTTGATGAATGCTGCAATCAGAGAAAGTCAATACACACCTAATTTTAATACAGTAGAATTATGTTTCCAATTTGGAAACATCCAAGAAAATAGGGTACACCTGGAATCAGATCAATTCCACATGGCATGCAGAAAGGGGTAAAGAGAAAGTATGACTTGCTTTTTCATATCTAATATGAAGTACAAAGAGGAATGTTGTACCTCTCCCACTAGGGTATGTGTTTATATGTTTCAGTCACAGAGCTGATTCATATGCTAAATGATGCATGATGTGATGGAATATGCACCTGAAAAAGCACTGGGGAGAGCTTTGGCAACACAGAGCTTTCCCAGAGAGGAGCCCTGATTAAGAGACTGCACAGTCCTAAACGGGATGGGGGAGGGAAGAAGAGCTTCAATATAACCACACCCTAGAATCTCTCAGTTTATACTATATACAGTAGGTTAAAAAGTTACAGCTTTAGTTGGCAAGATTCTGTCCATTAGCAAATAAAGGACTGGACTAAATTGGATCTTGCGGTGTCATCTTTGGGCTTAGACCTAACACACATACTGTTGGCCAGATTAAGTATATGTGGAAAAATGTTTTGAACGGCAACCACTCAGACTGCTGCCTTTGTTAATTACATACTCATTGCACAGAAAACAGTTCTTTTTCCCACTGTAAACAACATACAATGTATACAAGTATTAATGTTATGTCTGGATGTAGTTTGGTGAGACTTAACTCAGACAACCATGTATAATTCTTTGGTTATGTATTGTTTAATGCATTTTTAATATTATTTGTGTTCATGGTGTTGGGCAGCCTTACAGATTTGATGAATGTATTGTGACACAGTAGATTTCATTACCGGAGGGTTTTTTTGGGATATTTTAAATAATTTCTGTGATAGAATTAAAACTGAATTCTGGCTGAATAGAATTTGAGTCTAGGAAATGGTTAGTGTGAACTACTAGCCAACTTTTTAATCTTTAGGCAATACCGTTCTCGTGAAGTGACAGCATAGTTTAATTAAAATTGGTTGCAAGCTCCTTTTCTGATTAGAAATTCAGCACCATCATAGAAATTGGCTGCGGCCTGAATTCTTAAATATTCTGGTTAATGCAGAGAATGTATATATAGTGATCTCCTTGGCAAACTATCAAAGCTATTTTGTGATTTTTACTTTCAGTAAACATGTGTGAACATATGGAAGGTTCATCTGCCAATCTGATTTTCGATAATAAGGCCAACTTCCTTTAATCTTGCTATTTTGAATTTTCATTTAATTTTAAAAATAACTGATTAATTATTTCTGTTCTTATCCTCAATCCAATTGTCACGAGATTGTGGTCTCAGGGTTACAAAATATACCTCATTATTAATTTTCCACATTACAACAGCCAGTTTAAAATTCAAAAGGTTGGTTAGAACTATGGGAGTTTTTTTTAAAAAAGGATCCTGTCCTTATGATGGAATCACCAACTGAAGGAAAGGGCCTTTCTAGGGCAGTAAAGAGACATTCCAGCTTGGAGTCAGTTTGGGAGAGGAAATGTCTTGAGGTCAGACCTTTAGGTCTATATCTGCCATTTCCAAAGAGAAGGCCCACAGTCTGGCAAGATTCTTGTAACATAGGTGATCAACAATAAAATATCTACTTGGGCCTATGCATGAGTGGTTCTGGAGGCTTGCACCTGACAAGATCTTACCTTTACTTACCTTTACTACCTGTTTGCAATGGGGCTGCGCACACTCTTCTGCGCATGCGCAGAAGCATTCTGATGATGTTGGGGGTCGGTGGGCAGAGCCCCCTGATGGTTTTACTCCCGGTTCTATAGAATTGGTGTGAACTGGGGGCAACCCATCACTGATCCAGATCCACATAAACAGTTTTGTCATGTATAAAATCTATGGGGAAATGGATGGAGAGATTAAATAGGGAACAGATTAAAGAAAAAAAAATGAGGTATGGACTCAGTTGAAATACTAAAGTGAATCAAGGAAAATAACAATTACAACAAAAGATTACTTATCCTGCTTATAGATAATCAAACCATAAAAGTGAACAACCATAATAATATATCTCATTTCCCTTTGTTTAGACCCAGAACTCCATAAAGGTGTTCTACTGGGGGAGCAAGTCTGTGTGTGTATAAAGCATTAATTGCTTCTTTTTGTGCCCTCAGGTGACTTTTACCTGATCCTGCATAACCTTTCATAAATACCTTTCATGAATTGAGCTGGCACATGTTCTACTATACATCATATTGTAATATATCAGTATATATTTTTCAGTAATTCAGTAATTACAGTTACTATTATTTTCGCAAAAAAAATTTTTTGGGGATTTCCATTAATTGGTTCAATTCAGTGGTATGAGGATTACCAATACTTTACACAATCCTAATTTCGCTGAACTGTCTAAAGCATATTGAATTTCCTAGTATTCAATGCTCAAAATACTTAGTCGAAATCTCTAGTCTCAAGAGCAGAAATGAGGTTCTTACACTATATAAAGAATATTTTTTTGTGTGAATGTAAAACATTTCTTTAGATTCTTTATTTCTTAGATCCCATAGGTTGATAAATGCAGTTGGGCAGCAATTACCTTCAGTGTTGCAAACAAAATTTGCTAAGAAGAGTTATGTGTGTACAGTCAAGCTTATAGTCAAAGACATTTGAATTTGGGCATCATATCCTTTTCTGCATTTTATTTTCATTGGACTACAGAGCTGGAGCTAAGATTTGGTAAAGGGGGCTAATTGCAAGCTGCAGATACAATGGCTAATATAGCTATTGCTCTCCCAACTAATGTTCTTGCTAATTTGCTAAAGTATTATTGCTTCCCCCCCCCCAAGAATTTGATTCTACAGTTCCCTCTAGAATAACTGAATGTATTGGTTCAAGATAAGATGATAAGACAAGATAATAAGATGAACTAACCTTTATTGTTCTTATCCTATATATACAAAGGCACATAAAAATGAAATTTCGATGCCCCGCTCTCAAAAGAAGGAACACCCAATGTCACCATCCAACGTCACCATTATTAGAGAGAGAGCTTTACTTTACTTTAGGCTATCTCTAATATAGCCCTTGAATACTGGGGATGAGGGACTTACTCTGTACCACTTTATATAGTAATGAAATGTACCAGGATATTCTACAGTAGGTCAATCTGATCTCTTTCATTGCCCCCAGCACTGCACATCCACATTTTACTGCTCTTACACTGATTTATAGACTCACCATAACCTTTGCTTTTAGTGTAGTTTTGTACCTTTAAAAAAATGCTACAATGTGTACTATAAACTTTTCTTTCACTGGCAACACACACACACACACACACACACACACAGGGAGAGAGAGAGAGAGGGAGAGAGAGAGAGAGAGAGAGGTTCAATTCAAATTTCTGATTTGAGGGCAAATTGATTCACACTGTTTGAGATGCAAAATGTGATTCATAAAAAGAATTTGTCCATAGCCTATAATCAGGAATCATCAGAGTGCCTGCAGCTGTTACATTTTTTGACAGAATGGAGCGGAGAGAGCTGAGATGGTAGATACTCTTTAGAAAACAGTAGGTCTGTCTAGTTCCAGCTGGATTTCTCCAAGGGTTTTGCCATAATACTGTAACTATTCCTTTTTTTTTTGTTTTAATGGAATGGCTCAATCAAAGCTATGTTGAACTGAAGCATTCCTTTGAAGATTTGTACAACCTAATATTTTTATCAAATTATTACCAGTGCAAAAACACAGTTATCTACAGTTGCATATTTTTCAGTAGAAAATGTTTACTTATTCTGACAGCAGAAAGGATTGATGTAACCACAAAAACAGTATCTTTATGGATGAAAATCCATATACTTGAATCTATTTTAGAAAGTTCTAATTTTAGCAGTACAGATACAGATCACATTTTCTGCAGCAAAAGTGGATGGTTCATATATATGTTGTTATGTACATCTACCTTTTCAAAAGACTAGAAGTTTTTTGTGTGTTTATTGCCTTGGCCCATCATTCTTTTATTTTACATAATATTGTCTAGTTTCACTGTTAAGCAAATTTCAGTTCTTGCATTATTAGTTTGATACTACATTGGCAAAAAGTGCTACCAAGCCATGCAAAATATTTCTGCAGTACTGAAGAACTTTTCCATTTACGTAATAAACTGGCATAATTCTACCTTTTAATATTAATTTTGTGACTCCTAGCTCAGAGCTCAATTTGGTGTTGTTTTCATGCCATCTTCCATATCAGTATAAGATAATATTTGTACCTTAGGATTTAACTAAGTGGTCCTTGATTCTCCTCTGAGCTTGGTGGTTTTCTTGCAGACATTTTATTACCAAAGTAGGTAACTGCATCACTGCTAGAATGAAGTAGGATTTGCTTTTATTTTTGTATACTAGTGGCAACACTGACAGGGCAAGACACTAGTATATAAAAATAAGAGCAAACCACACTCCCTTCTAGTACCAATGAAGAAGAAAATTGTAAGAGAACACCTACTCACTCTAGACAAGTTCAAATCACCAGGACCAGATGAAGTATACCCCAAGGTTCTGAAGGAGCTGGCAGATATGATCTCAGAACTATCGAATCATATATTTCAAAGTTTCTGGAGCACCAGGGAACTACCAGAAGAGTGGAAAAGGGATGATGTGGTTCCATCTTCAAAAAAGAAAAACAAAAATGGATCCAGAAAACTACAGACATATCAACCTGACATCAATACCTGGAAAGATCCTGGAAAAGGTGTTTGAATCTGCAAACACCTAGAGGCAAATAAATTTATAACCAGAAGCCAATATGAGTTTGTCAAAAACAGACCATGCCAGCCAAATTTTATTGCATTCTCTGACAAAGTGATCAAGTTAGTGGACCAGTGAAATATATAATTTACTTGGACTTCAGTGAGGCATTTGATAAAGTAGACCAAAATCTACTACTTGGTTAGACAGCATCACCATCAGATGGATTCATAACTGGCTGATCAACTACACTCAACATGAAATCCTTAATGGAACTTCATCTACATGGAGAGGAGTAGCAGTGGGTACCCCAAGACTCTGTATTAGGCCCAGTACTCTTCAATATCATCATAAATGAGTTAGGTAAGGGAATAGACAGGGAACATCAAATTTACAGATAACACCAAACTGGCAGGAATAGCCAACACTCCAAAATACAGAAGGATCTTGAAAACTGAGCCCTATCTAACAAAATGAAATTCAATGTAAGGTTCTATACTTAGGCAAGAAAAATAAAATGCACAGGTATAGAAGAGGTGATGCCTGGCTCAATAGTAGTAACTGCAAGAGGATCTTGGCACCCTAGTGGACAATCACTTAAATATGAGCCAGCAGTGTGCTGTAGCGGCCAAAAAAGCCAACACAATCCTAGGCTGCATTAACAGAGGGATAGAATCAAGATTACATGAAGGGTTAATAACACTTTAGAAGGCTTTAGTAAGACCACACCTGCAACATCGCATCCAGTTTCCTGAAGGATGTATTTATCAGGGGCAGAAAGAACATTGGGATACAAGGTGAACCATGTCGGATAAGGATAAAAATCTATCTAGTACTGTATTTCTTGATTCCCATCTCAGCAGGTTTGGCTCATTGATTCTGCAGCTTTTTTTGGATTTGAAAACAATAAACATACCAATATGAATACTTAAGACTTTATTCCAAGGCAATATAAGCAAGTAACAATCACACACAATATGACACAATAATCAGAGAACAAATAGGAATACTTAAGAATACGATAAAACCTAAAGCAGAAATCAATTAACTCAGCACTTGTACCCTGGCACATATTTATTAATTTTTAAGAGACTTAACCAAGCGTGTAGAATTTACAAGTAACATCAGACTTAAGTCCATATTCACAATATTGAAAACAAAATTGACTTCTGGCTACGTTCAAATGATCAGCATAGACTTGTAATGTTGCATTAGGATGGTGACCAGCTGCCTTAAAGAATTTGAAGGCTAAGGAAATTATTAAAGCCTAGAGGAATGTTAACTTTGCCACCCTAAGAGAACTCTTATAGGCAGAGAGTTAATGAAAGATTAAATTGATTGGTTGAATATGGCAATGCCAACACTCAGAAGCATTCTCTCCATATAGGAATGAAGGAAGTTTCATTATCTGTAACAGCCCCCAAATCACTGAACGGGCAAAGCCACACAATTTGATTTGCTGCTTTGAAACAAGTCTGGGCTATGATTAGTGAGTCAAGATGATTCAATTGAAGCGCTCTTGAATCAAAGCACTGTTTTTATCCTACCCTAATAATTTGCCATAAATATTTTACTGTTTGAAAATTATTTTTTGTGTCAGTTTTAAGCCAAATATACTGCAGGTAGAGTATCTTTTATGTCTTTGCAAGTGCAGCTGATTTATTTTAATCATTTTGATGCCTAAAGTACAGTACTGCTTTTTTTAATTTAGAAACTTGTCTCCTTGCAGAACATTAAAACTCAATGAATTTTGCATGCAGTAGATACATTTCTGCTGCAATTTATTATTATTATTATTATTATTATGTGGAGGAAATCAATTGCATCAATTTATACCATCTGCATTATATCATTACTCAAACGATATAAATTGATGAAACTTATATGATGCTACCACATAAATGATACCAAGTCTCAAAATACATGATTCTGATTCAGTTATTGTAGGTAAGTAGCAGACAACCCCTCTTCTTTTAGTTCCACCAAAATGATACTTTATTCTATAAACCTCAGCAGCAAAGACTTCAAAGAGAGTTGCCTTTTCATGTATGGACCTCAGTTATGAACTGATAACTTCTAATATTAATGTTGCTTAAATTCAGGCAATCTAATAATCCATTCTCAAATAAATTACTAAAAGACTCTTTCTTTCTTTCTTTCTTTCTTTCTTTCTTTCTTTCTTTCTTTCTTTCTTTCCTTCCTTCCTTCCTTCCTTCCT
>JANHZT010003441.1:115114-126521 GCA_032468215.1 Stegonotus admiraltiensis | reverse complement strand
TTTCCTGTAACGTACCTTTGTATTATCAGGTCCCCTTGGCTGACGAAGCACAGTTAGACGAGGAGCACTGGCATCATCCAAATTAATGCTCTTCAAACGATTAACAAGTCTGTCAGGGCGTGGAGCAGCTACAGCCTTAGCACCTTCACTGTTAATAGAAACAAACTAAATCAATGGGTGGAGGGGGGAAAAACAAAAAGAACTAACACTTAAAAATACTATGGCTTTTGGTTTCTTCTTCCATAAAATCCTAAATGATTACTAAGTTGAGTAATACAATGAAAATCAGAATATTTTATGTCTACAATAAAATTCCAAATGTAAGCTCTAGTACAGAGTAAATCAAAGAAATGTCGAATTGTTCTGGTGATTCTAATAGAACCACCTTTGAATAAGCATAATTGAACTGCCACCTTCATGTTTAAAACCTCAATGACAGCCGAATAAATATGTAAAAAAATATTTATTTTAAAAAGAAGACTAACCAGAAAATGTGTTGTGTTCAAATGCTATATAATAATAAGGCTAGCTGTACTATATAGCTTTCCCTCCCATTCCCTAGTATAAGTCCAAACATCAGATCTGCTAACTCTTGATTTCTGGAATTCCTCTCACACTTCAGCCACTAAAATTATATTTCAGAAAAAAATGTATGGAGAAGTGCAGGCAAAACTAGTAATAGAAAAGTTATGGTTACACAAAGAGTAACAGAATATACTTTTTGTAAGCAAAAAACATGCACCAATGCTAGTACCGATTAATTCACCCAAACTGATATAATGCTGCAATAAACAAACAGCTAATGAAATATTTTTGTAATATTCCTGAGATCAGGATTGCTTAATTTATTTCTGTGAAAAGAACAATACTGCTAACGATTAGCAGTTTCTTACCTAACACGCCACACATTACAGGCACTGCATTTCCCTGTGCGTTGATTGAGAATGACTGAAAACTCTACTTCATCACCAGCCTGCAATTCCACTCCATCCTGAACTTCTTTCACATGAAAAAAGAGTTTTTTGCTGTCACCCACTTCATAGTTTATGAAACCAAACTGAAAGAGGAAAGGAGGAAAGGAAATTATCTTGTTAATTGAACAATTAAGCAATGTTTTCTACAGATGTTTCCCATACCCTTCAGATTGCTGATTTTGTTTTCCTGTCACCACACATTTTCTAAGACATTTAGTAAAGGGCTTCCTGTCATAACAATTTCATACTTCAACCCAAATTAAAAGTTCAAAATCTAGCTACTTTATTTAGTTCAAAGCCAAATACAAGACCTCTAAAACTTGTCCACACTTCCATATATTCAGAATAACAATGTGAATATCATAGGATTAATTTTTAGGTTTCTAGGTGTTATGCTCCAGAAACTGGAGACCATTCAAGTGAAATCTTGTATTAAAACACATTTAGAACAAATTATCTTATCCTAGAGGTTCTAAATTAGAAGGCTCCCAAATGGATTTTATAGGACAAGTTGGACACAGCTGGTGTATACTACTCCAATTCCTTCTCTAGTTTCCAGCACAACAAATCTGACTGCCAGCCTAATTCCCAATTTTCCAAATGATTTCTTCTCTCCTTTTGTGCTTCTCCTCAGCTACCACCATAGCAATCTCCCCGGCATGAAGTATCTATCAGCACGACATCAATGTGAAATACCCACCAGCACTTTCCCTTTCCCTACCTTTCATCATTTAATGGCCTTTGTTTTTCACCTTTAAGCCAGTTTTGCCATAATATCATACTTTGATCTGAGCCCACAATGCAACAGTCTCATTTCACTAATAAACGTGGTTTAGTTCCAAAATGTGCTCTAAAAAAACAGCAGTTTCATACACAGAACATTCTGCATACACATAAAACCATATTTTCCTAGTTACAGGTTTCTTAAATCCAACAGTATAGTTTGGGTTGATGAAGAGATACTTTATTGCTACTATCATTAAACTATTATGTATAGAAATGTGGAAAGCAACAGAATAATCCATAAAGTTTCTAACCAAATTATGCCAACAAATCTGGAGAACATGGTGGCTAACACATTGGAAGAAGTCGGTCTACATACCAAACCAAAAAAAGTAGACTTAACAAAAGTGTTCAAATGTAGTACAACATTCTTAATGTAACATGCTAACAAAATAGTATTTAGAATCACCCAATAAAGATTTAGAGTCCTACATGGAAAGGGATATGCTAGATGGTCAAGCTGGTTTTAGAAAAACCTTAGTGATGGGAGACATTAATTGCTGATGTACAGTAGATACCCCAAGAACCACTACCCCCATCAATATGTGCTTTATTGATTTAAAAAAAGGTGTTTGTTCATATTGACCATGACTGGTTGTGGAATGTCTTTAGGACTCTGGGAGAAAAATGGCATATTGAAGGTGGCTCTGCAAAAATCAGAGCCGATTAACACAGCACAATGGAGGAGCAACAAGCAGACCAGCTCTCTGATAATAACTTGAATTACTATCCACAATTGCCCCAGGCAACTGCTTCTTATGAGTAAACCCCAAGAGTTAATTACTAAAACTGTTTATGCTTGTGATGAAGGGGAAGTTACTTCTTTGTTATGTTAAAATTCTTTTTCATTTCTATATTCTATTTTCTTCTTTTCTATACCTTTTTCTTTCTTTCTTTCTTTGTTTAGTTTGCATTATTTTTTATTGCTGTAATTGCAATCTTTAATAAAATTACTATCTGGAAAAAAAATTGAATCCTGGATTTTCATTTTCTTTATGCAAAATCTATATACAGGACAGAAAGCAACAATTTGAATGCGCCATTATGCATAAGTCAACAAAAGAGTGAGGCTAGGTTGTATACTCTATATTTATTCAACCTAATTTCTGAAAGTATACTGAGGGAAGCTGGATTAGAGGAAGAGAAGTATGACTTTAAACTGCAGGAAGAAACATCAATAATCTGCACTATGCTGACTATTCTGATAACTAAAAATGCAAATGACAGCATTAATACTGAAGAGTTAGATAGTGTCCGCTTCTTAGAATCAACTATCAACGGTAAAGGAATCAGCACTCATGAAATGCTCCACAGTATTTGATAGAGTAGAAATGAAGCCTTGGAAAACATTCAGATACCAGAATATGCCTTAAATATGCATTGAAAAGTTCAGAATCACACAAGTAATGGTTTTTCTTCAGATACTCTTTGGAAATAAAAGTTGGATTTTGAAGAAGCAAATTGGTTTTCTAATTAGAACTTTGAGGTCACAGAAAAAATACCATGAACAGCCAAGAAAGCAAAGCAAAACAGAACAAAAGGATCATAGAACAAATCAATTCTTAATTTAAGGCAGTAGTTAAGGGAGTTTTGTCCCTTAACAACTCTACTACTTTTTTTGCCACAGTTGTTAAATGAATCACTGAAAATTTGCAGTCCAGTTAAGTGAATCATAAAGTCCTTCCAATTGTGCTCTAATTTGGCAGGCTATGTGCAAAGGCATATCACTCTACAGCAGTGGTTCCCAACATGGGGCCCACGCCCCACAGAGGGGTAATTTGATTTTTAATGGGGGCAATTCGAAAATGAGCTCTTAACTGAATTTGTGAAAGCCCACTAATTGTTCTTATATATTTGTGATGAAACAACTGTGTTTCATTTACCTATTATTGTCTTTGTTAAAGTACATTTCCTAGGGCCCGGTCTGAAAAGGATATCCCAGCTGGAGGAAGGAGGGAGCCACTGCCAGCCAATCAGATGTGTTTCCACTAAGGATCATGGCAGTCTGTCTGTCTGTCTGTCTGTCTCTGTCTCTGTCTCTCTCTCTCTCTCCCCCCTCCCTCTCTCTCCCTTCTCGCTCTCCCTCTCTCCTGTGGGCTTTGCTGCTGGGTGGTTGCAGTGAGAGCTGCTCTGTGGGGAGACAGAGTCGATGACTGCTGGGGGAAGCCCAGCAGTGAGGATACAGAACCAGGACCCAGGTTTAAGTAAGAAATTGTTACAGTTATTTTTAGCCTGTGTTTTCCCAGGCCCTGTTTTACAAGACTTTTCCTCTCAGAGCAATCTGGGGCTGGGCCATGCATGTGTAGGCCTTGCGAGGCCTGTGTGACTCACCTCCATCTACTGAACTACCAAAGCATTTCCTCACTAAGCTGCAGGTTCAAACTAAGTGAGCAAGTAGTGGGGTCACAGGCTACAACCCCACCTTTGTTCATGACAATCTTATTATTCATAAATTAAGATAAGAATGCTTTTTTAAATTTCCCTCTTTCTGGCATGGCTTTGTGATGAGACAGAAACTAAATACCCAAATTCAACCTACTTTGCAAGAAAACTGCTGTTACCGTTCCCATCTTCATATTTAGCTGAATGTGGCTTTAGTGGTGTAAATGATTTGCTAATGAAAAAAAGAAATCGACTGGATATCACTGAATGAGGAGACTTGAGAATGAAGCTGACTAAATTGGAGCCTAATGTAAAATCTCTGCAACAGGCATCAAGCACAAGGATCTCACTAGCTTAAGTAGACTAAAGCTGCAATCCTACAACATTTTGCCAGGAGTAAGCCCCATTGAAGACAATGGCACTTACTTCTGAAGAGACATGACTAGGATTGCGTTGTAAATATAATCTTGAGGTGAGCTCAAATTGTATTTTGAATTTGTTCGGTGCCTTTATTTTAATATATATAGTAATTAATATGATCAAAGTATTACAGAAAAAGCTTTCATTAAAATTTTATATTTATTCATTTCAGTTCTCTATTATGTTTTGAAACTTTATTTGCTGGTTTTTTTCATATCCCTTCATACTATTATTTTTTAAGTTCCTCAGTACTTCTACCGTCTTTCGTTCTTTTATTTTTCTCTTTCATGGATGCCATGTTCTTTGGAACTTTGTTTAAATCAAGTTAATGGCCTTTTAGGCTTCCTCCACATGACTTTTTGAATATTAAGAATTATATGTCACAGGGGGCATCGGGATTTTAGAGATGCTTAGGTGGGGCATGGCCAAAAAAAAAGGCTAGGAACCACTGCTTTACAGTGTCTGCTTTCTTCATAGTGCTTGTGCAAAAAAGGAGGAGGGAATACACCTTTTTCAGACTAACAATGAATATAAAAAGGTGCATTCCACTTTCACATAAAAGTACCTGTCTAAAATTTGGCAAGTAGTATCCTCATAAAAGGAGAAATTACACCTGACAATGTCATCTAATTGTGGCAATTAGATGCCAAAGTAAGCTATAAGTATTTTTAAAAATTAAAACGACAACCAACAGATAGCACTTAAAATATGCGAGGTAACACTGGCCTCAGCAAGGGCTAATATACCTAAAAAAAATATTCACTTAAACAAAACTTTTGAATAATAACAGTTTGGCTTTGATTTGATTATAGGGAGCAAAACCCACACCAACCAGCACTGATGTTCCCTAGTTGGATAATGAAATGTCTATCAAGCTCAAAGAATACCAAGGACTCTCCACAGTTCAATGCTGAGCTATATATATTCTCTTTGGAATATATGCATCGAATTGGAAATTTATTTTTTTTATATACAAGCAACACAAGCTATGCATAAAGAATTATCTTCTTACCTGATCTTTTACACATTCTACAGTGGCTCTACGGAAAGCTGTTATGTTGCAAGCCATTGTTTGTCCATTCTGACCGAAGACACAAAGCTGGAATTTCACGGTCTCTCCTTTCTGCAGACAGTCCCCTTTATTTGCCACGCCAACAATTCCAAAAGGATAGACCTCACCTTTCATTTCTCCTAGAAAAACACACAAAACCAAAGATGTGCTTTCATTTAAGAAAAAACAGTAGCTAATACAGAGAGTCCTCAGTTTGCAACCACAATTGAGGCCAAAATTTCTGTTGCAAAGTGAGACAGTTGTTCAGTGAATTTTGTTCCATTTTATATCCTTTCTTGCTACAGTTGTTAAGTTAGTAACAGAGTTGTTTAGTGAATCTGGGTTCCCCCTTGACTTTGCATGTCAGAAAGTTGCAAAAGGGAATCATACGACCCCAGGACAGTGAAACTGTCATTAATATGAGTCAGTTGCCAACCAATTTTGAATTTTGATCATGTGATCATGAAGATGCTGCAACAGCTGTGTGAAAAAGTGATGTTTCAAACGGTCACTAAACGAACTGTTGTAAGTTAAGAACTACCTGTATTCTAAATAAATACTAAGTTCTGTGAATTTATATTGTTACAGAATAGCATGCAAATGAATTCTAATGAATTCTAGACTAAAGAGTTACCTAATACATACCAAGAATAACATACTAAAGGTACAGTGAGGATACGTATTACTTACCATCCTCCATGACTTCAATCATTCCTTGGTATTCCGTTTGGCTAGGATCTACACTCCTGAGAGGGCGAATAACTTTACCCGTGTAACAAGTTGGGTCAGCTTCATCTGTGATGCCATTTACTGCAATAGAAGACCAATCACGCCATTTACTGCAATAAAATTACCAAGTTTGGCAAAACAGTGTGTATAATTTGCAGAAACTACATTGTTTTAACTTATTGACATAATGAAATAACTCAGAAAACCACTAAAATCTATGTTGAATGTGCTTATTAGTACTTTTCTTCAAGAGTAGGGCCTGCTTTTGTTCGTTTGTTTGATTTTCTGTTGCAACAGAAATTGACTGCCTGACCAGCTTATTAAATAACTATGTATGTATATAATCACTAAAACGAGTTGTGGTTGGTAACCAAATATATTACGCTACAGAGAATCCACTATGAAGAAACTGCTTTTTAATTCAACGGATAAAAATATCCAATTTTCTCACAATACCAGAGCCTTCGGTTATATTAAAAAGTTGAATAATTCAGGGAAGATTCAGGACATACTATAGTTAAACATACTAACTTTTAAAAATACAACACATAACTAAATTGCATAGATATAGTTACTTCAGAGAACTTGAACAGGTATGGCGTACATACTGATGCCCATTTCAAAGCAACTTTTAAACTTTGGATTTGAAGTGCAATACATCTCTAGTGTTCATTTTCTCATATATAGTTATACAAACACACACACAAGCTATATATGAATATATCCTAAGCAAAGAGGTTCCTCCCAATTTCCTAGCGAGTTGGTCTCTAGCTTACTGCAATGGAAAATCAGAAGTTTACAGCTAGAATGGCTGGGAAAGGTATAGTTCACCATTTCATCCAGAAATCTTCATCCTCCTAATAATAGCAATAGCAATAGGATTTAGACTTATATACCACTTCACAGCCCTCTCTAAGCGGTTTAGAGTCAGCATATTGCCCCCAACAATCTGGGTCCTCACTTTACCAACCTCGGAAGGATGGAAGGCTGAGTCAACCTTGAACATATTGAGTTTCAAACTGCCAAATTGCAGGCAGCTGGCAGCCAGCAGAAGTAGTCTGCAGTACTGCATTCTAACCACTGCAGCACCACAGCTCTTAATAATCATAAATTTGCAAGTTTTCTTTTTTTTTTAATGTCAGTCCATCAAAAAAAAGAGCAGCAGCAGCAGACAGAGACAGACAGACATTTCCTCCTGTGTAGAAAGAAGAATACTGCCTCTTTGATACTGTCTGGCTGGAAAAAGTGACAAAAATGTTCAAGTGGCTGATCTGATAAAGAACCAAAATAGACGTGAGAAGGGTAATAGGATTTCTGCAACAATTTTAAGCATATAGCAATTAAAGGGGGAACAGGATATGATTATTGGAGAAGGGGAGAAAAATTAACAGAATGTATTACTGACTTATTGGAAATATATGACAAAGTAAGATTATCCTATATCTATTAGTTACAAAGACAGGTCTTCTTACATAATCCATCCTAAGCCAAGAGGTAGATAAGGAAGATTATAGAAAGTAGACCTGTTTGGCTTTGATAAAACCATTCTGGATTGACCTCAGAAGCAAGACTAAGTAGAAAAAGGAGATATGTTCAAAAGGAAAGAACACAAAGAGACTGCATTGGACTTGAATATGACAAGGATAAATCTTGCAAGGAAAATAGGAGCAAGTCTATAGAGGAGCCTCAGGATTAAATCAAGGCCTTTTGACAATTATATTTACTATGGGCTAAGTGAGTTGTGTACACATATGTCAAGCTAAGGGCCATTTCCAGCTTCTGAGAGATTTACTAAGAGCTATTTTGTTTTTTCTCCTTCAAGAATTTTTTCTCTGAAAAATTCACACAAACTATGTAGCATGTCAAATGGAGCTTCCCTACACATAGGTAAAACCAATCTTTAAAATACACTGCATATATAAAACTAACTAGTTATGAAATTAATTGTGCATGCCAATCAAACTGCCACACATCTTATATATTACATGTCAAAATTTGTCAATTAAATAGAAACATTTGAGTCTGAAAGTACCAATTGTAAATAAAACTGATCAGAATGACTGGGAAGTCTGGTTAGGTAGGAGTTATTCACTCATAGTGGCTACTATTATAAAACGAAGTATATTAAGAGGTATCTGAACCTTCAAAGGTCTCCTTCTCTGCATGGGCATATTCTAGTTTCAAATGGAGTACCCTCTAAAACTGCTGCTATAAGTGTACTGATATGTGTCAAGATTAGGTCTCTCCAAGTTTGGGAACAGTAATTTAAGTACCTGGCAGGTGTGGAAAAGGTGCAAGAGCTACTTAAAATACATCTTTAAGAAGAGACATCAGATCTGACTGAATATCCATGACTTTAAGGTGTTGCTTGATTGCCTTTACTTCAGGATCATGTCATAGCAAATGCATCTGAATGAAAGTAAAACCTAAAACTTTGATTTCTTATGCATCACCTTGGCCCACGATGAAACAAAGTTATCAGAAAGAACCTGGTTAGATCTACTGAGAAGAAAAATAGTTTACTATGTTTTAGAAATTATCTAGGCCTTGGATTTGATCTTATTGATGCCATCCTCATAACATAGGACTGCATTTGAAATCTAACAAGGATTGAAATATTTTTTTACACCCTGTTTTAGATTATTGGAGCTGTAATACGTAAAGTGCTATATTGAGAAATACTAATATGGTTTAATTGATTCTTTCTGCTCCTGGATTATCTATGTCACTAGCATGTAATAAAGTTACACTCAGAAAAAGATATCCATAAAACCGTCATTATTAAGTATATTTTCTCATTAACCCTAAAGGACTAATGTTTGTTTAAAACAAAAAGCAAAATAAGAGAGAACTTCACCTGCATGTGTCTTGTTCACTTTCTCTGCACTGACTTTGTTTCCTTTGCCTTTCGATAAGCTGTATTCAACCATGTCTCCAAGTTCCAAGCTATCGATATCACCACAGAATTCACTGAAAACAATCACACAAAAATCTTGAATATGCATAAATATGACCTAAAATGATACCTCCAGCAAAACAGCTGAACATATAAAGCATAATGTGGAAATCAACCACATAAATTTTGGTTATAGAGTGGTGTTCCCTCAAAAAGCATCAATGTTTAACTGCTACATAAATTTACATTTTAGAGAAATAGGATTTAGAGACGAGTACCTTAAAGAAGCTCTTCTTTGAAGAATTATTTCCAGTATCTTATTCAAAAATATTAACATGTACCATATACAATCATGTGAAAAAGTAATTATGCCCCATATAATTTTTTTCTTTTTTTAACCTATATGGACATATCAATATTTTGTCTTCATTGAAAACAGTATATCGAAATAAAGATGCCATAAACACAAAAATGAAAACATGTTGTTCAATAAATAATGGCAAACTCAATTTAGCAGAGATGCTGTTTCTTTTTATGAAAAAAGTTAAGTACACCCTTGACAGCAATATTTGGTATTTGCCCCCTCAAGGCCAGTTTATCTTATAAATGTCTGTCAGTTTCTCACATCAACAGGAAGGAATTTTTTCCCACTGTTTCAAGCAGAATTTTTCAGCTTGAAAAATGTTCTTGAATGCACGGCCCATTTCAAGTCACCCCAAGCATCTTGGTGGAATTTAGATCCTCTTTTGTCTTTTTTTCCCCAGTCATTCCTTGGTGGATTTACTGGAATGTTCGGGGTCACTGTCATATTACAAGATCTCACATTATCCTCAAGTACCCTTTGGGTACAATGAAGAATTCATAGTGAATTCTGTGATGGTGAGCTGCTTGGAACGTAATGCAGCTAAGTAACCATAAACCATAACATTTCCACCACCATGCTTTACATTTTTTATCAGGTTCTGTTGAAGTGCTGTCTTTAACAAAAGTGGCCAAATAACTCTTTGTCTCATCAGTCCAGAAGTACATTATTCCAGAAGCCCTGGTCTTTGCCTAGGACCAGGTTTTCATAGCAATCTTTACTCTCGCCATGATGTTCTTTCTGGGCAGCAAAGGTTTCCTCCTGACTCACCACCCATGCAGATCTGATTTGTGCAGCTTCTTTCTAATGGTAGACTCGTGCACTTAGATAGCAATAATGGCTATTGGTCATGTGATAAAAGGGATTCCTTTCAGCATTTTGCATTCTGCTCTTGGGTTGAATTTTCTGGGATGTCCTGGCCAAGTTGACAATTGTTTGAAATCTTTTCCACTTATAAATGATCTTCCAGACAACGGAATGATTAGTGTTCAACTATTTGACGATTTCTTTAAATCCCTTCCCAGACTTGGGGGTATCTATAACCTTATTTCTGAAGGCTTCAGAGAGTTCTTTCAATCTAGCATGGTTATATCACACATTTCAATAACAAAGAACAAATCAACTGAATATCTGAGGTTTTAAGTTACATTGTCTCTCCCAAATCCCTTAACACTGATCTAATCATCTGCACTTGGTCTAATCATCTGCACAGAATTTGGTGTACCTGATTCTTATTTTAAGTATTTGAGGTAGTGATAAAATTAGGGTGTACTTACTTTTCCCACGTGCAAAATTTGCATTTATGTTTATTTAAATTACACAATGGACCACAAAATGTAAATAGTGCATTTATTTATTGGTCACTCATCTTACCTCAGGGTAACTGAATTCAAGAAATTAGTTATATTATATCCTGTTTGTTAATATTGTTCAAATGAAGATCAAGCATTTGTATGTTGAAATAAGTTGAAAAAATCATAAATGTCAATAGGCTGTGCTTTTTTATATGATTATACATATCAAATTCAACATGAAAGCAATTTTTGTATTATTTTCTCTTGCTACAATGTTTTCATTAATCAATTCAGCTTTTTACAGAACTAAGCTAATACATCAAATACTAGGGCCGTGATGGCGAACCTATGGCACGGGTGCCACAGGTGGCATGCGGAGCCATATTGGTGGGCACGCAAGCGTTGCCCTAGTTCAGCTCCAGCGCGCATGCGCGCACCGGCCAACTGATTTTCAGGCCTTCCGGTCCCACCAGAAGTCAGGAAACTGACTGTTTCTGGCCTCTGGAAGGCCTCCGG
>JANHZT010003441.1:89517-115014 GCA_032468215.1 Stegonotus admiraltiensis | reverse complement strand
GGGAGGGTGGGGCGCATTGAATTATGGATGTGGGCACCTGCACCCGCGACCCCCCCCACTCCCCCCACTTTTGGCACGCAACAGCAAAAAGGTTAGCCATCACTGTACTAGGGCATTACAAAGCTTCAGATTTGAAGGGGAAACAATTCCTAAAAGTATAAAAGGCTCATATAGCAACTAACAGCAACTCCATAATGCTGTATGTTTTTCAAAGATTATTTAGCTGCCCACCGCAGAGTGATCCTGTGAAAATAAGTGCTTGGTTCAAAGAGTTGCCAGGTGCTACATGACAACACTCCAAAATATATCTATCCCTTCAAATCTAAAGGTATGTACAGTCACACCCCATAGTAACTCTATATTCACTATACTAATGGGAATTTTATTAAATAAAATACTGGTACTGTGGGGGTTTTTTATTGCTTCAGAAGAAAAAAACAAATTATTTGTTAATACCACTGAGTAGTTTGTTGAGGGTGGAAGCGGCAAAAACAAATTCAAGTTTTTATTCTGACTTCCACACAATGTGTTAGTATTAAGCTTCTATCAGAATAATACAATATACAACATACTTTCTCTTAAGCTCTCAGAGAAAGACATATGGATAGAAAAATACATAGGGTTATATCTCATTAGATATGGCAGAAAAAGCATGCTGTGGGTACCATCAACTAGGAACCTGTATTTGGTCAATTCTGAGATGTGCTTTCTGTGCCATGGTACCTGCATTATGGAATACTGTTTCCCCAGAAATTAGATTAACTCCATCCCTTTTGACATTCTGGAAGATCCAATATCTGGTGATGTTATCAGGCCTGAGGATTCCAGGGAATTAAGAGACTGACTCCATTGTTGAGTTCTTTACTATTATCCCCTCCTCACTTAGGGTTTGTATATTTTTACAATATTTATTTTTAAAGTGTTTTTATATCTTTTATATTGTTGTTTTTATACAAGATTTATTCGGTTATTATTTGCCACCCAGAGCCACTCTTTGGTGAGATTGGATATATAAATGATAAATAAATAACAAAATAAACAAATATGTCTCCATGTATGAGGCTTTACATGACATCTATCAGATTTCTACATATTACATGTTCTATATAACCTGTGTGATTTTTTAAAATTTACAGACTACCAGGAAAGAGTATCTAACCGATTTTTGTCTATATTATAACTCAGTTGCATCAATGTTAAACTGTTATACACACTTGAAAAATCCTAATATGGGATGAAATGAGACACACATATTACCTCCTGGTTTTAAGCTTCTTTTTCACAGCAGAATGCACACATGCAGTTATTTTGAATCAATATTCCAATCCCATATTAGCATTAGGAAAAACAAAATAGAGGGTTGTTTTTTTTTGTTTTTTTATTTTATTTTAATTTAATTTAGGAAATTTATATTTCTGCCTATTCGCACATGGCAACTCAAAGAGGCTTAAAAACCTCATATAAAAACAATAAAACTAATAAAAAGAGAATCATATAATAAATTAATATAATAATATAATAAAATAACCTGCACCCCCCTGCCCCGGTGATAACACATGAGCCATTTAATGGGTTCCATCCCGTTCTGCATTCCCTAGGCCCGCTGGCAGAACCAGGTCCTAAGCACCTTCCAAAAGAGTGTTAGAGTGGGGGCCATTCTAATCTCTGGGGGAATGATGTTGCAGAGAGGGAGCCACCATGAAGAAGGCCTTCCCTAGGGCAGGAGTTCCCAACCGGGGGTACGAGGCAATATTCCAGGGGGTGCAAAAACTTGGGTTTGTAAGTTTCAAAATTATAGTGTATATGCATAATTCAAACCAGGTATTTACTTTTTTAAGGGATGCTACAATACATCAGAAATGTTCTAGGGGTGCAGGGTATAGAAAAAGTTGGGAACCCCTGCCCTAGGAAATGGGACCCACAATATTCCTTGCCTCCCCACTTTGGTGGGTCGGATAGACGTGACCAGCAGGAGACGGTCCCTCAGAAAATCTGGTCCCAAGCCATGAAGGGCTTTAAAGGTGGCAACCAGCACCTTGAATTTTAACTAAAAAGGGAACAGACAAACCACTGCATAAAGCAGCAACAATTTTGGATACATCATCTGTGGCTAAATTTGTGGATAATCCAATGAGTATAACTCAACGGGCATTACGTTAGTGAACATTCATCCTATATATAACTGGTAAAAGTTTTGTCATCAAATCCTACTGCATTATTTTCCTAACATGTGCATTTTCCTTTCAAGTGTTATATATTTTTCAAAAGAAATATTGTAGTTTTTAAAAAAAAACAATAGTCTTATAAAAAGATTCTTTGTGATTATGTAAGAGATGCCACATCTTCACACAATGTAGTCAGTCTTTACAAGTATCACTTGCCTGTAATGGAAGAAGATCTCCTTATCGTGATTGGCTGTTTCAATAAATCCAAAGTTATCCTTGAGAGTTGCAACATATCCCAAAAGTCTTTTTGAACTATAGTTTCTACCAAGCAGTCGAACAGAAGTAGCTGTTTGCAACCCAGTTCTTTTTACTTCACAGACTGTAAATTCAACCTGTACAAAAAAAATGTACCTATAAACAATAATAATGCTTTCTGGAAGGGTTAGACAGACTATATGTACTTTAGGGGTAACTTAACTCTATATATTTCCCGCCTTCTGAAATAAGATGGCATATGATCCTATTAGATCTTTCCTGACTATTCCCACACTTTAAGTATCAACAAGGAAAAATTAAAGGAGGCTACTTGTCTTACTTTAATGCTATCAAAACAAGTGTTTTTATACTGATCAACTTTTACAATTTAATTTTTCATTTAAGATCTCATATAATTTGAAGATATTAGTAAAATCTAATTTTTATCTACACTTAATATACACATATATATGGGCCTCTGTCTTATAATTTCAACTATTATGTGAAAATTGTAAGAAACATAGGATTGCCAATATTTTAAATATATACAACTAAAATAGTCTTGATTAGTCATTAGCAATAGTTGTAAAGAACAAATTACAAGAAAATATTCCAATAATTACTTATTAATATATTACCTTATCTCCTATCTGAGGAGTAGTAGATCCTTCCACATCTTTAGCCTGATAGGGAATAGTCAGCTTTTCACCACAATCATCATAAGCAATTACTCCCTCTTCAGGTTCCTAAAAGGAGAAGCAAGAATGTCAGAAGTATTGTTCTTCAATTCATCCACTTGGCCAGAGTCTAATAACACAAATGTGGTTTAATGGCGTAACTATTCAATGCCAAGACAAAAAATGCAATTCAGGATTTTTATATGATCTTCGTTTTGTAACAAGTACAGTATCTTTATTGCTAACAAGAATACACTAACATTAAAAATGTATTGTACATTTAGCTTAATCATCCAGGTCATTCAAAAAGTCTGCTTCTGAAAAATAGGTTACTAGTTTTATTTGATAAATAGAACCTTACTAAATTAAAACAAAAGCATTACATAAACAATTGCAATGAAAACAAAATCTTATTCCAAATGATGAACTGAAACATTTTTATGTACAGAATTCTAAACTAGTCAATTTATCTTTAAAAATTTCCAACAAAGGAACATCCCTAAAATCTGCATAACAATTCAATTCAACACTATATTATATTGGATAAAAAAAATTAGTCCTACAGTACCTGATACAAATTAAAAGCATGGAAATAATTTGTATTACTTAGTTTTGTGCATTCATTATTTGTTGGAAGAGCTTCAATTCTTGGATAAGGAATAATTTGCCATTAAATCTTTTTTACCTTGCCCTAAATGGAATTAACTACCGGTACTAAAAGCTTTCTCAAAGAGTTTCACCATGTTTTTGATCTTGTGCTGTAATATTGGCAACTACTATAAGGTGTATCTACCAAGTAACTAACCATGAAACATCCACTTAGAAAAGGAAAATTATCAAATGAAAAATGGGTTTATTTATTTAAATTAAAAATATCATTATGGCAGAGGTAAAATCATCCTGAAATTCTGAGGCTGAAATTAAGAATACTGTTCCACTTTGCTCATCTCAATTCTCTGTGGCAACAAAATGTTTAAACAAATATTTATGACACATTAATTATGATAAACGTCTGTAGAGATTCTCAGTCATCCAGGTCATGCTTGTCCCAAAGGTGCTTCCCCCCCACACCACTTTTTTTAGGAGGCAACTGGACTTTGTTTTTTCTTTTGAAGACATTTCACTTCTCATCCAAGAAGTCTCTTCAGCTCTGACCTGATAGTGGGGAATGGAAAGATTTATATTCCTTGCACACAGCCGGACATTTGCATCCTTTTAGAGGGTCCTTGAAGCAGGTTTATCTGTGTCCTCAAGGTAACCAGAGTAGGAACCAGGAGCACTCAGGTGACCCCAAGGACACATATAAACCTCCAAGTGCTTCAAGGACCCTCTAAAAGGATGCAAATGTCCAGCTGTCTGCAAGGAATATAAATCCTTCCATTCCCCACTATCCAGTCAGAGCTGAAGAAACTTCTTGGATAGAAGTGAAACGTCTTCGAAAGAAAAAACAAGAAAGTCCAGTTGCCTCCTAAAAAAAAAAGGGGTGGGGGAAGCACCTTTGGGACATTATTTATGATACTGCAGAGTAATTTATTTATAGTACAACACAAGCTATGCACTTAAACTTATTTTATTTGGTTTATTAATTTGGAAGGAGGGAAGAATTCTGATCTGATTTGAAGTGTCAACCATCACCAATCAAGTCATTCACTAGATGTAATATGCATTTATGAGGAGCATAATTTCTATGTCTATATACCAGAAAGCTACAATGAACAAGAACCACTTGACTACCTGGATTTGTGGTAATAGTGGGGACAATATCATCAAATATTCATAATTCTATGCACAGAGGATAAACGCAATTAAATCTTTTCTGAAAGGCAATTATACAGATTTGAAAAAGGGAAGAAATAAAACAGAGCTACCTTTTCTTTGCCTTTATTTGGACTAGTGGATTTGACAGAAGTGGCTTCTTTTTCTATAGTGCCAATAAAACGATGATCTGATTGGGTGTGGAATGAAACTGTGCCCTTTGGTAGTTTTTTAATCCTTATAGCATGATTTCTTTGAGCAGACAGCATATCCTGAATGGAAGAAGCAAGTTATTACCCCAAAGAAGCAAAGCTTCCTAAAGCTTCCTAAATTTAGTGTCCCAAATTCTACATAATTGATTCTACTTACAGGAACAACAGTAAATTCCACTTCATCTGAAATGTGGAGCTGGTTACCATCTAAAATTTCACTGAAGTGAAAGAACATGCGGGCATCTCTATCAACACATTTAATGAAACCAAAGCCATCCCTCATTGCAGCAATCACACCCTATAAAAGCAAGAGATATTGGTTATCACTAGAGTGAAGAATTCTTAGAGGATATCTATCCAATAGAGGAGTAATAAAGGTGTTTGGCAAAATATCAATTCATTCTGAAAGTGAAGCAGAGAGACAATTTAGTTAAACAGCTAGGATAAAAACTGGGACATAAACAAGCCTGTACTTTTAGTTGTGCAAGTTTAGGCTTAAGGCCTATGAACACTATTATGTCCCTAAGTCCAGTTGCCTCCTGAAACAAAAAAAAGGGGGGGGGAAGCACCTTTAGGACATTAATTATGATACTGCAGAGTATCTTTTGTATCTTTATTTAGCTCCTAATTTAAGCATTTTTAAAAAATATTCTTATTGTCAACAGACTAACAGCCTCTAGCAATAGCAATAGCACTTAGACTTATATACCGCTTCATAGTGCTTTTACAGCCCTCTTTAAGCAGTTTACAGAGTGAGCACATTGCCCCCAACAATCTGGGTCCTCATTTTACCCACCTCAGAAGGATGGAAGGCTGAGTCAACCTTGAGCTGGTGAGATTTGATCTGCCCAACTGCAGCTAGCAGTCAGCTGAAGTCTCCTGCAGTACTGCACTCTAACCACTGTGCCACCTTGGCTAACACTGTATTTATTCCTAAGAATGTCTCTGGAGACTAGAGGCATTCTTAGGAAATAAAAATGATTGGTGACTGAACCCTAGCTCTTTGTTATGAAGCATACACAGCTAACTAGAAAGAAGGAAAATGAACAAATTAGGATGATCATGTCCTAGGACAGGGGTGGACAATTAATTTTCCCAAGGGAACACATGAGAACCTGGGACAGTTGGGAGGGCTGCCACCGCCCTCCCATCCCCATCCCCATCCCCATCCGCCACAGACCAGACAGTGACAGCAAAAAAGGACCAGATATGGCTTGTGGACCATAAAATGCCCAGGTCTGTCCCATACGAAGATTTTTACCAATGCTGTTTGTATATATCATGATTTCAAAAATCCTGCAAAGAAAGCCAGTTTTATTATCCCAACAATATATCTAAGCTGAGGCTAGAAGGACTTTGCTTAATAACACTTAATCAGAATGTGGTAGAGAAAAGTGTCAAATCAGACTTCTGAATTTGAATCTAATCTCCTAACCTGTGCACTATATCAACTCTCCAGTAGCCACACATTTATGCTATATTCAATTCAACCCTAACTATATAGGGTCAGCTATTTCAAATTACACTGCTTCTCCTATAGAACCCAGTTAAGACTAGTGAACTAAATTCAGGAATACACCCATGCAAATAAGAAAGAAAAAATACACATTCATCTCACATACAGAAAACCATTATGGAGGGAGGAAAAGCCATTAAAAAGGACAAAGACATGTAATGGACTGCTTATTATTCTAAATGGATGCAAAGTAAAACACAAATTTTACGGCAAGGCTTTAATTTACAGTTTAGACACTTATAAACTCCTTGGTACTCTCTGAGCTTGGTTGTTGTCTTGCAGATGTTTCATTACCCAAATTAGTTAACATCAGTGCTACTGATCAGCTATTGATGTTACCTAGTTTGTATAATGAAATACCTGCAAGAAAACAAGCAAGCTCAGAGAGCAACATGGACCTCTCATTTCAACCCTGAGCTACTCTCCTTTATTGGTACTTATAAACTCCATGCTTCAATTTTCTATAACTTCTGCTTAAGTCCACAGCATTGCCTCCTAAGATATTTTCCTAAGAATAAAAGCACTCTGAACTGATAAGGTGCTGACCCCATCACTACATTGATCACTATAAGAAATTTGGCACCATGATACAATCCTAGTAATACAAACCCACATAACTAAAGGTATTATGCATTACAATTCCAGCTTCATTCTGCCATATTTCTTATTAAGTGCTTACCATTTCTCTAGCCTCATTAGTGACTTGAAAAGTATTAGGAAGAACTTCAATATTAGTGGCTCGTTCCAATTTGTCACGCCGATCTGTTGAAATGTTGAATTTAACGTGGTCACCTTCCAAAAGTGTCACCTTTGATTTTGTATCTTTGTCTCCAAATGGAAGTTCTTTAGGAATCACAAAATCAACTTTTATGCGTCCAGGTAATGGGTCATTCTAATTATAACACATAAGAAATTTAGATAATCCTGATTGTACTCAACCTACATTTTCAATTATTCCATTTTTAAAAATGTTTTCCCAAATGGCAAGCATAATTCACTAGGTCACTATTACCACGTTTATCAGTCCCTTATGACACACATTTAGAGCCACAGCATTCTGAATAAAAGTGGGAAAATTTAAAAAGCATTTGTTACCTGATTTTTGTTGGGTACTTTTGGAATTACTTTCGTTACAGTTCCCTCAAAGTGTTCAATGCTAATATCTTCAAAAATAACAGTTCCTTGAGGCAAAAGCCTTACATCAGTTGCAACTTCTTTACCCTATTAAAAGAACATTATTTATTTATTTATTTATTTATTTATTTGTTTGTTTATTTATTTTTCCCTGCCTTTCTTGTTTTTATAAATAATTCAAAGTGGTGAACATACCTAATTCTCTTTCCTCCTAATTTCCCTACAACAACCCTGTGAAGTGGGTTGGGCTGAGAGTGATTAGTTCAGAGGCACCGTCAGCTTTCATGCCTAAGGCAGTACTAAAACTCAAAGCCTCTGTTCTGCCTCCTGGTTTCTAGCCTGGTGGCTTAACCATTACATTTAACTGGCTCTCACTGAGATCATTGGAAAAAAATGATCAACCTCATGCAAAGCATACAAAGTCCAGCAATAAGTCACGTGTGTGTGTGTGTGTGTCTGTGTGTTCGTGTATGTGTAAATAAATAAAACCAATTAATTGTATTAAGTTTAATCTTTAATTGTATTAAGTTTAATATAATTTAAATGTATGAAATTTACTCTTACATTTCTGTCTTTGATTGTGAACTCCACATCATCACCAGGCTGTAAGGCTTCTAGGTCACCTTTAAATTCACTATAGTGAAAGAATATCTCCTTTACAACATCACCTCTCTCAATGAATCCAAAGGCTTCCTAAGGGAAGATAGCAGTTATTTAGTCAAAATGCCTTCAAACATTCATTAAGTTACTTGATAGATGTAGTCACTACAGGTAGTCCTCAAGTTATGACCATTCCTTTAACAACCGTTCAAAGTTATGACAGAGATTAAAAAAATGACTAATGATTGGTCCTTGCACATGACTGTCACAATGTCCCTATTATGTGATCAACATTTGCTTAATGGCTATGGCAAGAAAGATTGTAAAATCAGGCACAATTCACTTAACAACCACATCACTTAGTGACAATTCTGGTCCCAATTGTAGTCATTAGTTATTCTAGTATTCAAAGAGAAAATGAGTTTTAAAAAGATCCACAGCTACAGAACATGTACATGTATACAGAACATTGGAGTCTCAAACTCCAATGAACATTGGTGCTACATTACATAAAATGCAATAATCAGTGGGCGATATTCATGCACAAAAGGGACATGGTGGCTCAGTAGCTAAGACGCTGAGCTTGTCAATCGAAAGGTTGGCAGCTCAGCGGTTCGAATTCCTAGTGCTGCATAATGGGGTGAGCTCCCATTACTTGTCCCAGCTCCTGCCAACCTATCAGTTCGAAAGCACGTAAAAAATGCAAGTAGAAAAATAGGGACCATCCTTGGTGGGAAGGTAACAGTGTTCCGTGCGCCTTTGGCATTTAGTCATGCCGGCCACATGACCACGGAGATGTCTTAGGACAGCGATGGCTCTTCGGCTTTGAAATGGAGATGAGCACTGCCCCTAGAGTCGGGAACAACTAGCACATATGTGCGAGGGGAATCCTTACCTTTACCTATTCATGCACATGCACAAATGTGAGAACTATTAAATTAATATTAACTATTAATTTAAAATGATGTATACAATGAAAAAAGTAAAATACTGGATAACCATTGATGCAATCTCTGATCTGGCAATTCCATAAACCCTTTGAGTCTTCATGGGCTGCACAAAAGAATCCAGTGGGCTACATGTATGAAACCCCTGCTCTTTAACTTTTTATAAGGTGCATGTTAAAAGCCATAAAGGAAGCTTTCTTGGATACAATATGGCTGATTCCCAAGCAAGGATACATAGGATTTACAGCTTTAGAAGAGATAAAATAAAAAATAAGATTTCCTTCAAATTTCTATGGCTTTATACTGAAAGTACAAACATCATATTTAATTCTATTACATATAACTAAACTTAGTAAAGCATTCCATACCTTCATGGCACAAACTACTCCTTGACATCGAGCTTGTTTCTTTTTCAAAAGCATAATATTCCGAGCACTTACAGCACCAGTACTAGGAAAAAAGTAAATTAAGATTATATAAAGATGAATAAAACTCACTTATCTTACCAACTATAGAGAATATTTAATTTTGTATGCAAAATCCACATTTAGAAACACACTTTCTTGTTATAACATAATCTATAAAAGGAAATCCAGCTGTTAATTGAAATCTTTATCTTAAAGATCAACAAAAGTATTATGAAATAACTTCTTATATAGTATGGTTAAGAAAAGCATTCTAAATTTAAAATAAAATGCTTGTGTTTTGGAAGGTTTTAGGGGACAGCCCAAAATGCTGTTTTATTGTCAGTTTGTGAATCCATTAGAACTACCACAATCCATTTTTATTTATAAATATTTGTATTTTATTATTTTAATGCTTTTAAAGCTGTGAGCTGCCCAGTTACTTCAAAATGAGATGGGCAGCAAATAACTAAAAATTCTGCAATACTGTTGTGTGATATAAATGATGTGATCTGAACTTCATCTATATCCCACTAATAGAGCCTGATTAAACAAGCAACATACAATACAATGTACTTTGCAGCAAAGTTTTCAACCAAATTATTGCTGTACCTGTTAAATCAATTCCACATTTGTCTTGAAGACATTTTGCCCATATCACTTCAACTCACTGATATTTTGGGGTTATCTTCTACGAACTACTTCCTATAGGGTATGCTACAATACTTCAACTGGTTTAATGTCAGGACTTTGACTTAACTATTCTAAAAATATGAAATTGCTTCTGCTTTAACCATATTGTTGTGTATTTGCTTTCGTGTCTATAATTGCTGTTATGGTGCCATGACTCACATTTGTTTAAGCTACAGCTCAGGCAAGTACTTTGCAGATGGATACTTCATACATTCTCCTGTAGAATTTGCTGGTGCCACCCAGAACATATTGTTCCTTCAAGGACAGAGAAATGTCTAAATCTTGATGCTGCAAATTGTTTATCAGTCAGGATAAAATTCTTTCATTAGAATGCAGTACAGGTAGACCTCACTTAACAAGCACAATTTGGATTAGCAATTATATCTTTGAGACATCACATGATGGCAACTTGTGATTTTTCTGCCAGCTCTTTTACTCTGCTTGTTGGAAGCCAGCTGTGAAGCACACACAAGATGATCATGTGAACACAGGAAATGCCCATCGACTGCAAAGGGTCTGAATGTAGATCACATGACCATAGGGACACTTCAAAGTTTTATGTGCAAAGGCCTGTTGTAAAGTTACCTTTTCAGTGTTGTAACTTTCAATAGTTGCTAAACAAGGCAATTGTTAAGCAGAACTACCTGTATTTCATTTCCCCCCAAAACATATTTCTCATTTATAGTTAAAAGTTCCAGTGTTTAAATAGCAGGATTATCCTGATAATTGCTGGCAAATATGAGATGAACAGTAATGTGTCTTCTAAAGATAAATTGCTTCCTTCTTGGTTTCCTCTTATGCACACCACTCTTGTTCTATGTTTTTCTTATAGAAGATTCATAAACATTGATATCTGAATAGCCTGCAACTCCTTTGCCATTACATTGAGGTTCTCTGTGCTTTTCTAAAGCACTGTATGCCCTGGTTTTATAACGACTTGGATAGTCACTCCTATAAGGGTAATAATGGTATTGTACTTTTTCCATTTAATAACTGCTTAACCACTGTCTGAGATAGAAGGCAAAGTGTTTGATAATAATTCTGTAATCCATTCCAGATTCAAGAGCACTGATTTCCCCTTTTTTCTTGAGAGGTCTTTTCTGACTGGACATATACCTGTAGTGTGGTCTCTGATGATTGCAACCTGTGTCAGGAACAGCAGACTTCAATGATGCCAAAGAGCATGTATGTTAATGATTGGAGAGGACCAAACTGCTACATAAATATCATCTCATTGATTAGAATTTCTAACTTAACCTACTCCATTAAGAATTAGTTATCCTAGGGCAGGAATCAGCAATCATCTTCTGCATAGGACCCCAAAGCCATGACATTGCAATCTCATCCTCATGGCTTGCTCTAGCCAGCACCAGGCAGGGGACTTGTACCATCCACACTTAGGCGGCTAGTGAAACCATTATCAAACACCTGCCTGAAGAGATTGTGAGTGCTTAGAAGAGCAGCCAAATGGACAAATGCTCTCTCCCTTTCTCTCATAAACTGGGTGGATATATTTGCTTTTGGGACTATGGGCTACATAATTTTGGGGAGCAGGTTACATCTGGCCTGTGGACTAAGTTGCTGACTCCTATCTAGGGTTTCATATACCTTTTCTAACAACAAACGTTGGTTCAGTATTTTCAATACAAATATGACATATTACACAGTTTGGGATACTATTTCTTTACTCAGCTTCTCATTATTCATAAATAAGGCATACATGAAGCTCTAATCACATTTTAAGATAAAATCCTGCAAGATTATAGATCGTTCTAGAAGATTCACAAACTTTGTCTCACAACTGAGCCTTGGAACAAACCAGTCATTTCCTATGATTGGAAAACTTAGAACAAACTAGAAGATGTCATATTGCTAAAACTTTGTTTGAAAAATATATTCTTAGTTTGCATCTAACAAGAACTATAGACCCTGATTGACATTACCTCAGATTACCCTTGAAATAGACAGTAAATGTGCTTTATCAATTACTGTTCCAAGATATACAGTACTCTATCCAAAAGAATGTTTCAAAGTTTGTTAACCATATTTTAAGTAAAAATACATTTTAAAAAATAAATAATTCCAGATAAAAATGATTTAGTACAATACAAGATATCCACTTACTGTTTATTTGTATCAATAATAAAGTTTATTTTGTCTCCAGTTTCCAATTGAACATTTCCTTCAACGTCTTCTGGGGTGTAAGTTAAGTAGAAGACTTCCTGTAAATTATAATTTGATTGCATGAACAGTTTGCTATCATATTTAAAGTGAGACAAAATATAATCTCCAGGTTAGTTTAAACATGAATTTAGGAATTTAGAAAGTGGTCAGAAATTTACAATATTATAGAATTTTATAATAAATAAATTCCAACAATGAAGTTGTTTGCTAATAATATTTTAACTGACCTTTTGTTCTAATCTGTATTTTGAAAATATTTCATAATTATAATCAGTATGCTAAACTTTATGCATTTATATATCAATAGATTAATAAGCAATTTAAAGTTTTTAAAGCAAATACATATTTAACGGTCTATTTTGGTAAGTATTTTAGTTTAAACTACACTGGAGGATCAGTGAAACATTTTTTAGTAAATACATAATTTTTACCCCATTACGTTCGTAGCATACACTCCCTGTTGGACTCTGACCCGGGGCAGCTGGAGACTTACTCTCTAAGTTGTGAGGAACAGCACACACAACCTACCAGTCAAAAAAAAAATCCATTGCTAATTATTTTTACAGGCACCATTATGCATCAGACTTCTATAACACACTCAGGGATGCATTTAACAGGTAACCCATAACAATATGCCATGCTGCAAAGCTTTTATCTTACAGTACTTTTATTAACTGTAAGAATTGTTCCTGGTTAGGTAAATTTCTTAATTTTTATGTGCTTACCAAAAGGAGGAAAAAAAAAGTATATTTGAAAAAAATATTTTAATGCAACTAAGGAGAGGCATGCTACATTTAATTCTATCCTTTTTCGTTTGACCACAGCAGCTGAAAATGGCATGCATATTGAAAAGAAAAACAAAACCCCCCTAAGAATAGGCACTAACTTGTCCATTTATTCGTTCTTCAGGTAAGGTCTCAGTTTTTATCTTCACCAGTTTAATTGCAATCGGTTTTCCAGTTCGCCGGTCAGAAGATACTTCAAATTCAACATCATCTGTAAACAAATGGTATTTATTAATTTATAGGCTTCAATTTAGTGGTAAAACTATGTCAAGATAACTTCTAAGTCAATAAAACACAATAAAACAACAAAACACAATTTCAAAAAGCAGAATAAAAAAATACTCTAATTTGAATATTTAATAGGAACTAAAATCACATAATAAAATAAGGGTTCATAGGTTCATTTACACTTAATATGAAAAGCAAATGCAATTTTTAAATAACATCTTATACTCTATTTGTTTTAACTTTCTGATTCCATGGAATGTTTCAGTGTGTACCAAAAAATGTTGCATAATTAAAAAAAAAAGCAGATACCACATCTCTCAAATTTCACTATTCTCAACATGTCCCATAATATGCATTCTAATACAATGCAAAATCCAGAATCAAAGGCTAAAACCTGTGTTGCAATGCAGATTATATGCCCAGAACTTCAAGCAGTTGTGTTTCTTCCTAGCTACATACCGTAGATGACGTGCCCTATCCTCCCCAGATGAATACAAGTTCAAGTTTAAGTTGTTCCTAAGAAATGTTACCACTGTCCTCTGAATCCTTTGAATCTTTGCACAGTCCTAGTGCATACATAACTGTTTCTTGAAGGTGCACAGTGAAATATACTAATATGCAAAATTATTGCCATTTCTCATCTTCTTAGGAATCCTTACTAAACTTTCTAGAATGTTCTCTCCAACATACCGTATGAAGAATAACTTTTTAGAAAAAAGTTATTTCATATGATTAATTTGGTCCCATTAACAACATTTGAACTGAAATTTGATTTTACTATTCATTATCTGATGGTTCAGCCACTATTGTTTACAGTAGCAGATAGGTCTCTAGAAGAAATTAGCCTTCTCGCATACAAGAACAACCCTCTACTAGTTAATTAATTACCTCCTACTTTGAGCTCCTGTAGATTGCCATTATACTGTGAACTATGGAAGAACAGTCTAGCTTGCCGTTCTGAACACTGAATGAATCCATAGGAGGCCAGCAGTTTTTCAATAACCCCAGTTTCGCGCAATCCTGCAGAAGTACCATTGGGGTACCCGTTGTGTCCATTGTTATGGAGGAGGTTTGGATCAAAGCTCATCTGGAATTAAAAAGAAATGTTTAAGTTCCTCTAAGGATATTCTATTTTCCTTTTATACTGTTATTTGTTAATTCAGGATAAATATAATGTAATAGCCGATGCTTAAACATAAAATAGACATGTAGGCTTCTAGCAATTTGAACAGATTTTGTGTGACACTTTTCTACACCACATTGAAGTAATAACTTTGTACTGAAAGTTACTATGCTATTCTATTTCACATTTACACACGTTAGAACAGATTTGAAGTTACCCATTAACATCCTTTGACTTTGCTAATGGAGGTAACCAAGAAAGCAATGCCACAAAAAAACTAACAAACGCAATTTTAAGACAGTTTCCAAATCAAATTAGTGTCATGGTAATTTCCATAATTTATTCTCTGAACATAGCAGCAGCTTAGTATTTATTAAATTTCAAAGCTAATTGCTATGTCCACTGAATTTAAATACTTTTCCATCCATGGATATTTTAAACCCACAGAACATAAAGGAAAGATTGGAATTTTAAGTTCTCATCAACATGTTGTATTATTTTTTCTTAAGTCACACTTTCAAAAAAACTCCAATCTGTTTAGGTATCAAATTAAATTAAGTCCAAAAAGAGGTTAGTATCAGAAGCTCCCTGTAAATATTTACAGCAACCATCTCATGCAAGTCAGAGTTCAAGGCAAAGCAATGCCAAAATCATGCATACTGTTCCTCTGTATTTTACGCAGTTTCCTGTGTATCTGTTTAAGAAAACAAACTAACATTCCTATAACCATACGGAGCTATTAAGTATTCAGAATTGTAAATGTAAGCAACTCTGAAATCTACATTTGATGAATAGTCAATTACTCATTAAACTGAGACTGAACAAACTGTTTAGGTTTTTTAAAAGTATTTCATTTTAAAGGAGAGGGTTGTCTTTAGAGAATGCTACGAATTAATTTGGCATGCAGCTGCTGCAGATACAAAAGTCCCGCTAAACAGAATTATTTAAGAGTAAATCCCTTCAAAAGCATAGAACTTTCTGATTAAGTGTACCTTGGAGAGTTGAAACAAATATTAGAATTTGTTTTAGTCAAATAGTGCAGGAACTGGCGATGTGAAATGCTATTGTCAAAAAATAAGAACAGAAAGCCCCCATATATACATAAAATTACTAATCAAACTAAAAACCACAAATGTATATGTTACAATTCAGGAATAGACGCAACCTTTTCCTATAGAAGTCATTAAGTGTTTACAATTTTTGCACCATCCTATTGTTTCCTAATATAAATATAATCAAACAGATTTAAGCCATTTGGCCATTTCAGAGATGGTGTGATTTTTGTAGAGGTTAGTCTGCTGAATTGGAAAAAAAAAACCCTGATATTTGACAAATGGTCCCATTTAATCCAGAACAGCATGAGCTGGATTAAACTCCATACCACCTCCAGAATGACATGATTGACATCATCTAGAGGAGAAAAACAATAATAATTTTTGCATATGCTTAGGACAGAAGTCTGTTCATTTTGTTCACATTTGGAAGCCAATAAAATAATTTTTAAAACCTTTGAATGCATACAATGAAAATACAATCAACGTATGTGTAAGAAAACCAGGCTTTCATCAAGTTTCTAAAACAGATACAGGAAAGCAAAATTTGAGAACTCAGCAAGTTTGCCCATTGGTATAGATGAATTATACTCCTTAACCTGTTGAGGAGATTTAATACCAGTGAGGTTAGAAGTGAGAACATATGCAGAGAAGAGTTAAATGCTAAGGATTCCCATGCTGAGATGGCATGTCTGCCAATAGATGCCCTGACTTACAGATCTCTGATAAAGGGGGGTCCTCTTCGGTTTTTTAGACCCGGATGAAGTAGATGAAGAAAAAGGTAAAGGATGAGAAGGAGGGGGAGCTGCAGGAGGGGGGAGAGGATCTGATGACACAGTATAATGGTTCTCCATCTCATACAGCTGTGATAACATAGTACACAGTATAACTAGTCAATAATTAGCACATCTTTAGCAATATCCAATAACTAATAAATCCATGTTTCAAGAGACTTAGCTGGAAATCAAAAGCAGTCAATTTAGATACCCTTATTGTTCTGGAATTAGTGTAAATGTATGACCAAGCTCTATTTCTAGGTCAGTAATTTCTTTCCAACGATATTCTAGTTTGTTTATATTTTCAAAAATCCAGCATGTGTCACTGGGAAGAAATATATGCAAGCAGTGGATTGAGCTAAAAGCTGTACCACTTCAAATATCCTTGTACTATGGCAGATAATATACTCATCTATTATTTTTCTCCTTTTCTATTTCAAAGGGAAGCATAACTCTGAATTTGAGAACTGTTATTAATTTTAGTGGGCTACCAAAAAAAAAACCAAACAAAAACAAACATACTTATTATACAAGTTGCATTTGTGGCTGAAATTTTTCAACTGAATAAAAGTCCCAAAGACATAAGCTATAAACAGTATAATTGAAGAGTTATAATTTATTTAGAATTAAGATACTAGTCTATTTTCACAACATTATAGAGACTGCCATTCCTATTTTCTCAATCCTTAATTTAGGGTACAAATTATAGACGAACCTGAATATCAGGTACAAGCACTTTAAAATTTGGTTAACTGAATTTAGTCTTGGGAAGAATGGCAAGTTAACAGAAAATCACAGTTCTTCAGCAGCTTTAATATATACATATTAAGCAAATATCAATTGAATTGTACATAGATGAATTCAAGTGACAATGCTGTATCACTTATTTATGGCCTACATACTAATGAATGTATTAAAGTATTAATATTAAATCATACAAATTTGTTGGTCATCTGTTTGTATGCCAAAATCCATGATGTAAGACATTTCTACATACATATGCAACATAACTTTAAAAAGTTTAGGTCAGTAAATGAGGCAAAGGCCTATATCCTAGAATAATCCTTGTATTAAAACTATGAAGCTGCCGTACACCAAGTTAGACCATTGCCCATATCTATCTATCTAGCCCAGTGCTATATCTTTTGACTGGTAGCAGCATCCATGGTCCTGAGCAAAGGTTTTTCCAAGTCTTTCTGCTATATATGTTTTTAACCAGGAGATATAAGAAATTAAACAAAGGCATTTTCATGCGCTCTATCACTGAACTAAGACTTCCCCCCCACTTCTGAAAGTTCAGTTTCAATAGTTCTCAACTATCTGTAAATAAGGTACTAATAAACGTGTCTCATACACTTCAGGATGATAACTATCTTATACTTTATTATTTAATAAAAAGCAAGCGTTCAGAAATGTTAAGACAGCTCCCTCTCCAATGTTTTGATACACCAAACATAAGAACCAAAATGCACCTCTTAGATGAAGGCTATCAACTTAAAACACCACTCCACTACATTTTAGTAATTACTGGCTAATTTTAAAAAGCTTGTTGGAGAACCACATAATTTCTGTACTTGTAAAGGACCATGATACAAAAGGATTAAATAATTAACAAATATATTTGTTAAGAGGTGAAATTCTTATACAAGCAAATTTGACAGGTGTGGGCTCCGCCTATTTTCAACTGAATACTTTCAAATTTTGAATCTGCATAGGATGTGGACATCTATGTTCCAGGGTAGCTTTGCCTTTTAAACAGCTGGAGAGGTAACCAATTGCCCTCAAACAGGAATTAGGCCTGGCACAATGACCAATGAAAAGAATGATTGGGAATGAGGAGTGAGTGTGAAATGATTCCAAACTGAAGCTAAGGATATTTTAGTCTGCTCATGACTCTGGCATGATTAAAAGAAGGCTCAGAGGTCACAAAATGAGCAGTGTTTTCTGCTATCTGCAAATTGGCCACACTTTTTCTTTTGCTCAAAGGTTGTTATATCACACCATCTGAGCTAATTTGGCTTTACCCTTAAGAATATTGCTAGTATGGCAAAAGAACTTACTGATTGGCCATAAGGTGATAAATTCAGTCCGACTGGAGATGCATTGCCCAGGTTGGCACTAACGTATGCAGTAGGGGGAGAAGACGGCATGGAAAATTCAACAAATTCTTTCCAGGTGCTTGCCATATTTTTACGCCTGTTTCAACTTAATTTTATAATGCTGCATATAACAAAATCAAACAAGACAACCTTGTCAATGTATATCTGCCACTTATCCAGTGTCATAAAAAAAGCTGCCATTGTGGCAGCTTCCTAGAATATTAGACAGGAAGGGATTGATGTGCTAGTTAAGAAAGCATTAAGTTTTTTTTGTTTTGTTTTGTTTTTAGAGGGGTTCTGAAATGAACAACACAAGCTGGTTGCTAATTGAACTCATGATTACTATTAATGAGTTACCTTTACAGCATAAAATTCACATTTAGCCTACCAGCTTATGAAATGGAGACTCACTGACCGATACCAGTAACTGGGAGAAGGATATGGAGAAAGTTTTGAGATCCAGATTTATAGCATTAGAATAAACTGATTTCAAAAGCGAGAAACTGGAAAATAGTAGCAGAAAGCTTAATGAAAGTTACAATAAGACTGCATTCCATGGTTAGCTCAACAAATAGAAGGAAATGGCAGTTCTAAAGAATTCCAATAATTTAAAAAGACAAGCATCATAGCCAAATGTTAGATCTGCTTTGATATTTTGACCAATAAAGACAAGATTTAAACAAAATGATTATTTAACTCATTTTATGGTACTTTTAATTTGAAAAAAATATATTGCTGTTCAACACAGTACATGGACCAACCTCGCAGTGATATTCTAATATTGCACTTTCAGTAGTATTTGCCGTTTCTTCGTTTCTGCACACGTTTCAAAGTTTGAAGATTGCTATTGTTAAAAAAAAAAGAAATAGCAAGAGACAAGTGATCTATCAAGCTAATAAAGAATAACTGGTGCTGCACTGGGCAATTTCAGCACAGTACTGAAGAAAACAAAGACTACTAGCAGCGTTGGGACGTGCTCTTTTGAAGCTGTTGAGTAGGCACAAACTTCTTGTTTCAGATCAAGTGTTGTGTCTTCAGTGTAAAGTTTACTCTTCTTTGGTCTTGTTTTGTTGTTACGATGTAATGTGTTCCTTTCCTGATCTGAACTTGAAGCAGCAGTTTCAGGTGGTAAATTCTATTCTGTTACACTTCATACTGGAGGGGAAAAAGGATAAACAAGTTTATTATGATATACATTGTAGATATTTCTGTACCCCATAAATATGATCCCACCTCTGAGAAAAGTTCCTCACAAGAATTCCAGACATTACTAGTGTTTAACCAAACCTCAAAGAATTCAATGAAAAACAAGTGTTGCCAATGCACTGAATACAAAATCAATTAAACAAAAACATATTTTACTGATTCCTATAGAACATTTCCACCAAGAAACTAAAGGCATATTGCTCTCTCAAGTCTTATTTTAAACTCATGCAAACAGATTAAGCAAATACAAAATGACTGATCCAAAGTCACATGCTAAGTTCCATGACTGAATTGGAATTTAACTTATGCCTTACTAATTCTCATCTATCACACTACTCAGAATATTTCACTATTTATGGCTCACAATTTTCATATTTGAAATTTAAATGTCCATTTTTTTCAACATAACAGGTAAAACCAGAAGTAATTATAAATTTGAAACATTTTCTAGAGTCAAGTAATATAGTATCTATAAGCATCATGGTAAGTGCAGATACCTAATCCTGTTTTCATAATGCTGTTTTCAACTAACAATGATCATCTACAACTTGGTTACAATTTTCTTTTTTAAAAATGTCTTGTTTTGGATCTTGTGGTTGGTTCATCAAGACCTTAGAAATATCTGTATAAAATGAAACTTCTGAAAAGATTGAAATTGAACCCCCTTGTCTTGTAACATGGAATGGCTTGGGATATTTAGGGAAATTTAGGTAACAGCACTAATGAAGAAACCTCAAGTTCAGTATATAAATACATTTAGTTCAAGACATACATTTTGAATACTGTAAACAGCTACTGAGATGGTCTTCAGAGAAAATTTAGAAATGTTTACAAAAAAAGGGACACTGGGGCAGAAGTATTCCTTGAGCTCTGAGAAAGAAGGCAGTATTAGGAAGAGACTCAGGCTGGCTTCTCACTAAGATACTTGGTTATAAGAGTAAGGGGAGAAAAAAGTCAGAATTGCAAGATTACCAGTTAATAATAGCATATCCTAATAAAGATTAGCTCTAGTCTTATGGAATCTGTTTCCTACAACTTCAAAGGGCTGCTGCATAGAGAGAGGGTGGGGAGGAAGAGTCATAGGGGAAGAAATTATCTTCAAAGACAAACACAAGGGTAACTGGAGTAAGTGGAAGCTGGCAAAACCTGAGGATTAAGAAATGCAGGTGTTTATGGTTTACATGTTAAGGTTAATATTCAGTTTTCTTATATTTACCATTCTGAAACCAAAACTCAATTACTTTCTTTGAAATGTTTTGGGACTTCAGCTTCATTTCTATCTCAATCATTATTTCTTAATCACAATAAAAGTCTGGTATTTTTCTGAACTTATTTTCCTTACTAGTATATGTTTTGTATTCACAAAATTAATTTATGTAGTAGCATACATTTTTGTACTTATAAAATTAATTAAAGCTTTATCTGTGTTTCATGTTTAGGTAGCTGGACAAGTTATTGGTCTTCCAGCTATCCTAGCTTTTCTTTCTATGAAATGGGTATCTTCTGTTCAAATGTGTACAGTGATAGCAGTTTTGTGAAAAATAAAGACCTTTATGGTGGCATCCTTCATATTCTAAATTCCAACTGCACAGGAAAACCGGAGACACCTAATTCTTTAAAAAAAGAAATATATTTTCTTCTGAGAAAAACAGTTGACCTGAAAATGCTGATGTTTAGTCTGCAATGTACTATTATTGGCTATTGTAGATACTATAAAATATTACAAAAAAGCATAACTAAGTAGCAACCAAATACAAATATCTTTTAAACTAATCCCTGTACTTAATATAGTTAAATAAAGTTTACTACCAAAACATTTAACTGTTAAAATGTTTTCCTAAAATAGTCTTTATGCTGTGATTCTATATTCAAACAGGGGGCAATGGTGTTACAGATAATTTTATTCTCAAATTCTATGTCCCAGAAAAAGAATATTTTAAAACAGGCAGTCCCTTCAGAAACTGTTTACAAATTTTCTCTTCCAGGCAGGTATGTTTTTCTTATACTGTATGTAAAGGACAGGATGAAGAGTAGGATCAATTATGTTTAATGTTGCAGGAGTATTCCGAGTAACCAACAATCTCTGGGCATGTAATATAGAATGCTGTTAAGGAACAACTGAGTCATTTAGCCAAAAGAAAAGGTAAAATATTTAAGATTATAATCTAGAGACAGAAGTAACCAGAAACAAATGCTAGGGAACAGGAGAGAAGAAAAAGGAATGACTCCTCCAGTTTTAAAACATTGTATCTTTTTCTATCAGCTCTGTTAGTCCACTTTATTTTGGGTGGAAGATAACATTTCCAATTGGAAGCGCTTTCATATATTACTGAAGAAATGCCAGCACAGCATGCTTCAAAAACAATTCCAATAATTAAAACTGAAAAGTACCCATCTTCATATTTTATTTATTCCATCTTTACTTCTTTTTAACTAACTCAAGGTAGGAAAACATACATAATATTCCTACCTCCTAATTTTCCCCATAGCAACAACCCTGTGAGCTGGGTTGGGCTGAAAGTGATTGTCCCAAAGTCACACAGCAGGCAATGCCTAATATGGGACTAGAACACAGTTTCCTGATTTTTAAGCCAGCACCTTAACCACTACATCAAGATTGCTTAAACATAGGAATAGGAACTTTGAAGTTTCATTAAAAAGATCTGCCTAGCAGCCCTAGCCTATGTAGAAGAAGATGTAATCTCGAAGGTGCTTTTTTCAGAAAGTGAAATATGCACTTATTTGGGAAAAATTATAGTAAGTGGTTATTTCAATACAAGTATTCCTAGAATCAGATAAATCATTTCTGCTGAATACAACAAAACAAAAGCCTAATCTCCTATATATTTACTAAGAGATACATGTTTATCTATGCCTAAATTCACCAGGGTTTGCCTCTAAGAAATATTACAATATAAATAAAATTATTTCCAAAAATTTCTACATCCGATGATCAAATTCAATGTTTTAACAAAGCTGCAAAACCTCAGAAGAGCTTTTGTGAAATTAGCTTGAGCCTCTATTTTAAATTCTTTACTTTTCAACTCAGCAGCTATAAATATTCCTCCTGATGGTAAACACCCAGTGCAGTTGCCAAGCTTTCATTCAATTCAGTGGTCTTTAAAACAACATGTGATCTTGAAGGATTAGCACAAGTCAGTCAGAGGAAAGAGAAAGTTCAGACTTTCCCCCTTCTGAATATTTATTGATTCTGACACATGGATATTGTTTTTATACCTATCTGCATAAGTGAATTAAATAGTAGTAGCTCTTATTGCTAATATAATTTTTTTTTCTGGGAATAGTATTCTTCGAGACAAATATATTTAGCTTAAATTACTTTAAAAATATTTTTCAAAATATCTTTTCATTTGTAGTCAACACATGCCATTTGATGTTCCTTTATGTAAATGAATTAATATGAAAAAAGCCTGTTTCACCTAGAATAATTAGGAATTAAATATAACTATTAAAGACAGATAGCAAAAGCAAAATGCTGTAACAAGTATCCTGTACTTATTTGGAATTAACTCCCACAGAATTCGGCAAGGATTACATTGGAATAATCATGCATGGCATTGTGCAATAAGGGCGTAACCATGTCCCACTGAATTCAGCATTTGCTTTTAAATATAGCTGCATAGGAATGACCTGTAATTAGATTACATGACTTTGGAAACAGGGCATTAGACTCTTTTCTCACTGGAAAAACCAGCAGAATTGGAGCCTCTGGAGTGAACTCAAACAAATTAAATCAACAAAAATGGAGAAAAATCTATTCTTTCAAATGGCAGCAAATTTCAACTTGTACTTAGAAATAATTTTGTGTCTACAAAAAATGTCCTTAGCAATATATTTGGCATTTTTAAAAAAAGTATATGGCAATGAAGTCTCAATAATGTGCTCTAAAATTGAAATCTTCTTGGAATGAGGTTCCCAGGCCCCCAAATCTAGTGGCTACCACCCAGCTGGTGTTCTGGATAAAGGCTTGGTTTCTCTCAGGCCTTGGGCTAAGATGGTTGAAACCCCCTACTCTGAGTGTTACAATGCTGGATGTTAAATGTGAAATTTGGGCGTCTGCTGGGTTTGTCATCTTATTTTCCCCCCCTTTTTATAGTTTGGTTTTCCTTATGTTGTTTCTTACTATATTGCTTTTATCCTGTTTGCTGCATGGTGAGCCACTCAGACACAAATTGAGTAAAACAAATGATTACACATTTTGGTAAGTGACCAGTGTCCAATTGTACTAGTAGCATTCAAATGAGAATCTAAGACTTTGGGGAAAAAATAGTTTCAACATTTTCATTAAAGAAAATCAGGGAAACGTGAGTTACCACCCCATTTCCTCCTGTAGATTTACAAAGACGTTCAGCCACAGCATGCAGTCCTTAGGCAGCAAGATGGTGGCTCCTGCTACTGAGGGGCGGTAAGACTAGGCTTTATATCCGAATAGGAAGAATGCAAAAGCCTTGCTCCCAGCAATTATACTATTACTGAAAAACGTAAGAGTGGAATCTAGAAATGCACGCTCCGCTGGTGGTTACATAGTAGCTACTACCCCAACCGGAGATAATTCCCACAAGTATCTGAGGCGTGTCCACTATTTTCTCCCCTCCCCGAACAAGATATGTGGGGGAGGGGAAAAGAGAGAGAGAGAGAGAGAGAGAGAGAGAGAGAAGGAAAATGGCGGCCGCTCCCCCTCACACAAAGGAAGATTGACCGCCCCTTCCCCTCCCCACGTCCGCACGCTGCATGCTGGGAGAGGTAGTCTGCACGGCTAGCTTCGCTCCGTAGACTGTAAAATACCAAGAACTCCATCCCCCAGCAGGCCCAGTAGCCTAATCTTTCAGAGGCATCACGATGGGAATTGGAGTGTTTTTCATCGCCGCTGCTGCCGCACCCCTAAACTCAATCCCCCATCGGCCCCTGCGGGGGGAAAAAAAAGGCAAAACGCGTCGCGCACACTGGGAAGCGTAGTAATGTCGAGCCTTGGGCCCATTGGTTTTCCGTCTCTCTCTCTCTCTCTCTCTCTCGGCCCCGCCTAAGGGCAAACCGAGGGGTTGGTGAAGACAGCGAGCTTGTCTCGGCAACGTTCCTTTCCCCCCCCTCTCGCTCCCTTTTGCTGTCAAATCGGAAGGCTCTCGGTGGGTGGGGGAGGGGTCCCACCCGCACTAGACCGTTGGTCCCAGGGACTGTGACAGGAGACGTTCCAAGCCACTCCAAGCTCCCCGTCTGTCCTCCACGAAGCCGCGACGCAGGACAAGAAAGGCCATTAGTCTTCCTCTCAGAAAATCTCACTTACCCCAACAGCTCAGCGCCCCCGCTCCAGCGCCGCCATGAGCAGCACGGCACAGCACGTAGGAATAAATCCCGGCTTCTCGCGAGACTCGCGGGGAAAGCAGGGTCGATTTACGCATGCGCAGGAATCCAGGCCAGGAAAAGAGGCAGGGGGAGCGAAGCGCAAGAGGGTTCCAGTAAGTAGGGAGATACGGCGCATGCGTACAGCGTTGTTTGCAGAAGCAGTGTTGTTCTCGGGGAAGTTTTAATGACCGGTGGTTCGCTGAGCATCTATTGCTAAGCCGAAAACGGCAACGATTACCATTTCTTCTCTCCCCGCTCCCATACTTGTCAATCCATTTTTTTACACAGCTGCCTGTGAGGCAACTGAAGTGATTAAGTCACTTGA